>PGWS01020021.1:0-41221 GCA_002896235.1 Cicer reticulatum
AATGAAAGCACATGTGTTTTACAGCGCTTGTGAAAAAAGCGCTGTAACTGATACGCGAAGCGCTTCCTTTTACAGCGCTTTTTTCACAAGCGCTGTAAAAGCCTTATAACGTGATGCGCAAACGTTATATGACCTACAACGGCGCTTGTTTTACAGCGCTTTGCATCAAAAGCGCTGTAATAGGTTCCGTTATTTTTAAAATATAATTACAACAGCGCTTGTGTTTAGCAAGCGCTGTAAAATGGGCGCTGTTAAATGTCATTTTTGGCGTAGTGTATTTATAAGGTAAATTTACTATTTATTTTTGAGTTTATAAAGTCAAAAATATTATTTATATTATTATATTCTTTTTTATTGACTATTATTGATATATTACATTGACGTTAAATTTCTAAGACATACAAACCTTCATAAAAATAAATTACCTTTAGATTAATTACAAATAATATTTTGTTTCTTTAATATTAATAAATATACAATGTTAAATTCTCACAACAAATAACTTTACTGGAGAATAAATACTCCCACCATTCAGAATTTCATTTACTCAACCAAATTGAATTCACAAAATTTAATTTCAACATAATAGAGCTGAATTTTTATAAAAGTATTCAAATATATTCACCTTAAAAATTAAGTAAAAGTGTTGGTGTTCCTCCCTTTCTTTTTAAGAGATGTAGTCTAATATTTCTTTGAAAGTGAGACTAGATTGTTTGGTTTCATGGGTGCGGCACTATTCATTTATATAGAAGGGTTAGTATGATATAGGTAACAGGAATGAGGTTTTTGTTTGCGGAGGCGGATACCAATTCTAAGAACAAAGCCTAATGAACTTTTATATAATGTGTGGTTAGTAACATTGCTATTACTCTTAAAAGGATATTGTGTTAGTAACACAATTTAATGTGTGGTTTAATTTTTTTTTTTTAGTTTTCTTAAAATCAAACAAATAAATATATTTAATATTAATAATTCAAATAAATTATTAAGATAAAAAAAAACGCGTAGGAAATTATCACACCACAACAAATACATCGATAATATAATTTATTATACTATTACTATTATATATTAATTAGAATTTGGAGTGTTACAGTTTGAACTATAATCCTCTTATTGATATTTTGATGATAACAAAAATAATTAGAACAATTATCTCGTAACTATATTTTCTAAGAGTGGAGATTAAATTAGAACATAAAAATTTATTTTAATGACTATCTATTTTTAAGATAGCATAGATTATGAATGAGTTAGAGATATTATCCATTTTTTTTAACACAAAATATTACCACTTAATAAATAAGTAATTATGTTTACTAATATAGTAAGTCATGATATAGTAATAAGAAGCATTGCAACAAGTATTTGATAATCTATAGTTTGAGTCAAAAATATTAAAGATAGAGAATATGAGTCAATAATTATTCTCTGATAGTATAGGAAAAAAACGCTACAGTGATCATCTGCCTCTGATCACTAAAGTCAACTAAGAGTCAAGACACTCAGGACCAAATAAGAAAGCTCTGAATGAAGCCTTTAATATAGTCAATACTCTTGTAAAAGTCAAATCCTCTAATGAACAAACAAAGAGAATTGGTTAATTAAGGAAAAAGCATTGTGACTATGAAGAATATGTTAAGTTGTTTCTAACTCTAATGAACACGCTTTCAGCACACCTCTGATAATACAAGCCCGCTCTGATTATTCTAGATAATTATGGCAAGCCATTTGAATGCCTAGTCAACGCATCAAGTCAACAATATGACAAAGTCAACACCCTAATACAAAAGTTCAACTTTTTCAAGTCAAATATCTAAACCCTAAAACTTTGAAGTCAAAATCTCAACATTTTCTACTCATCAAAGATTGATTTATCATCCTTTTACTATATAACATTCTTATGTTCTTATTTTGGATAATAGGAAATTGTATCCATTATTTTGAACACTCTGAATATAATAAACATTGTCCAACCTTAAAAGGATGTTGTTATAATTACACTTGTATGTGCTATAAGTATTTATCTAAGAAGTGCTAACTCATTTGTAAGAGTTTAGGCTTATAACTTCAAAACACCGAATTCAAATCTCTTTAGAGAAAATTATGAATTGTTCATTAGTGTCACTTTAATTAATAAAAATTATATAGCATCCTCTAATATTTATATTTAAATAATTAAGACCTATATTCTATTTATTATTATTTTTGTGTGTGACTTACAGTGATAAATTGTCTTTTGATTTAAATGGCGGTATGAATTACATATTATATTTTTTTTATAGTAGTTTACATTAATTGATATACACCCATTTTTTATTTTAGTTAACATTTATGTATTAGGCTTAGTATTAAGATTAGTTACATTGACCTTTATATGAAATCACCTTTGTTAGTTTTAAGAAATTTATTGGGATAGATTTTGATGATTATAATTAGTAGGCTAGTGGTAAAACGTAAGTATATTGCTAATTTATAAGTTAATCTTATTAAAATAGTGTTGTAGTTAGATAGTTGTCAAAATATTTGATTAGTAATGTATATAGATAGCATTGTATATATAGATGCCTTGTAAGTTTAGCATGTATATTAAAATACATACCGCAACCTCACACTTACCGCATCTCTTTTTAGAAAGAAAAAAATATATGCGTACGATGTTAGGTTATATGTATAAAGTCAGCTAATTAATTTTAATTGATTCAACCATATTAATACACACAATGTATATAGTCTGCTAATTAATTCTAATTGATTCAACCATATTAATACACACAATTGCAATTAAATTGGTAACAGTCAAATAATTTTAAAAACCGCAACCAAAGAGGTGTAAAGGCAACAAAATATTAAACTTAAGTCCAATTCAATTTTTGGGCAAGAGTATAGAAAATGACAATTTCCTTTCTTTGCATCTTTAAATTCCTTTTGTGGGACATACACGACTATACAACCACTAAATTGTTTCTCACGCCATCATCATCACCAAATGAATTCCAATTTTCTTCCATCGGTTATAATCATCTCAAAGTAAATTAATTTCTCCATTCTTTTCTTTTGATTTCTTTTATCAAATTAATACAAAGTGCTCACGGTTAAAAGAAAATAATGGAAGCTAATAGAGATTTTTAATTTACAAAAAAGGGATGTACATATGTTAGAGGTTACAGGGACGAGAGCTTTAAAGTTAGTAGCACACCATGTCTACATATCAATGCGGATCCGGTCTCTCTTTATATATATATATATTATGTTTGTAATATCCCAAATTTTAAATTAATATATATTAATTTTAAATTTGAGGTGTTACAAAGATAATACTGATATGAATCTAATTAAAATGATAAAAAAAAATATATTATAGAACAACATAGAGAAGAATGAAAATATTATATTATTTTCTTCAAGGTGTATTTCACAATGTTAAAGAGTCTTATTTATAGGACACAAATTCAATAACCTAAAAGTATATGAATGTTCTTACATAATGTGCAATTAATATAACACTAATATCAATCATTATTACATTTTACTCATGGGGAGTTATTGAACTTAATTATGTGAAGGTGGAAAACTTAAGAATATGGACATCGATAACACTCCTCTGTGGAACTCCATTCAAGACATATGTCTCATTAAATAAGAAGAGATAATAGTGCATCCTTAAAAACCATACTAGAAATAAAAACCCATTGGAAAAAAACTCTAGCAAAGAAAAAAATGTAAACATCTTTTGATAACATATGTCTCATTAAAAACCTTTTTAGAAAACCCAATGAAAAAAAAACCTTGGTGACGGTAAAAATAGCGCAACATATATTTAGTATGCCCCTAAGGTAGATAATAATATATGAGACGACAAAAATCAATCTTTTGCGGAAAAACTTTCATTGACAATGCCTTCATATAAATATTTGTTTTATCTTCTTTATTTTAATGATCTTCAAAGTAGAAGTGCATTCAATAACATTTACGTAGAATCGTTCACTACAAGAAAAGATTCATATACCTACGGAAAATTACCTACGGATGTCAGTTAGTGGATAAATTATATAATATCTATAGAAAAACCGTGAGTAAATTTGTTATTAAGTAATTTAATTTTTTTTAATTGGTTTCCACGGTTTGTCCGTAGGTAAAATAAAAAAATCCGTGAGTAAAGTTAAAAAAAAGAAACTCAACTTGAAGTTGCCAAAATTTAATTGTATTTTTTGTTACCACTGATTATCCGTATGTAATATCGTGGGTAAATTGAAAGTATAGTTTTGTATATTACTTTGTTTTTTTTTTTTTATATTTTTAAAAGTTAATTCTTAGAAGGCATTTGTTAGAGTAAGTAATAGTTTAGTAAGGAAACAAAACAAAACAAAAGTAAGAGTAAAGGGGATAGAAACAAAAACCCTTCTTCCACAGTAAAGGGGAACTTTCCGTTCATCGCATTCAATCAACGTCGTTCGCCGTTCGCCCTTGACCGCCACTTCAAATCACAGGTTCTGTCATTCCCTCTGGTTCTTCTGTCGTTCGTGTTCTCTCTCTCATTCGATCTCTCTTGTTCTTTTTTTCTCTATTTTACTCCCATTCGTTGTTGTTATCTCGTTTGCTCTCTCTAATTTGTTCCATTTTCATGATTATTTGTTGTGTATCTGAACGTTTATTAACTTATTTGCAAATCCTAACTCGTTCTCACGTTTTGTTCATGTACAGCTCATTGAAGTCCCTAACATCTCATTTCACAGGTAAAAGCTTGAAAATCCCTAACTCTGTTAGTTTAATTCCTAAATCTGTTGTGAGGTGTGATATTGATTTTTTTTTTTGCTTGGATACTGATATTGAGTCTAGCGGTACCGTTTTTATTTTGCTTGGAATCTGATTTTTTTTTGCTTGGATATTGTTTGCTTGGATACTGATATAAATTCCTAACTCCTAACTCTGTTGTGAGGTGTGGTGCTGACATTGAGATGTTCTTATTTGTTAATACATGTTTATATTGGTTGATACAAGTTTATATTTTTTTGGGAATTGATTGGAATTGGTTGGAATGTGTTCTTATTTGTTGCAAAAGGAATCTTATGTGGCATTTGTGATTGAACTTTAGTTACAAAATATCTGATGATGATGATGTGAATTTACCTAGTGCAAATCCAGTCACTAGTTTTCCATCCTGGAGGGTAATTGCAATCAGAGGCTTCCATGTTTCCACCAAATCCACAAGAATAAGAACTTTTCAATGCACCACATCTATAACAACTTATTTTGCTAGCATAGTTGTGTGCTCCACAGTTCATACCATTGCAATACCAGTCCCCTGCCAAGGTCCAGTTGTATCTATATGTTTCTGGATTAGGGCCTCCAATTTTAGGGTATCCATAATTTTGGCATGCATCCCTCTTCTTGAAATTTATGTGCTGACAAGAACCACACATCCAATCTCCTCCAAACCAGCTCATTTTAACTGTTATATGTATAAAATCTTTTAACATTTATTTTTCCTTCAATTCTCAATGCAGCCATAAAATATATATATAACATATATAACATAACTTATTGCATATATCCAAGAAATGAAACATGATAATGAGAAATACTAGTTTTGTTTGCAAAATAGATCCATGAAAGTTTTGTTTGCATAAGGAATTTTGATCATGGTGATATATTACACTCTGGAAAATAACATGTCTTTTTTATTGGTTATGATAAACACTTTTTTTTTTATTGAAGAGTGACATTAATGATTATTTTACAATTATCCTCAAGAGGATTTGAACTCAATATCTTGAGATTTATAAACTAAACTTTTATCACCGATCATTAGCTAACACCTCAAGTATACTTTTATTGCTCTTGGTTAATATAAATAACAAAAATTTCAAGTACCCTTTTAAGTAATATGATTAAACTATGAGGTTCCACTTAACAAAAGTAGATTGCTTATATAATAATCATGTATAGAGAAATTATTTGTGATGTGAATTATAAACAGAAAATAAGAACCTTACCTTGTTTGTATTTTACCAATTTTTTAAATATATTGATTTATGCAGTATTATACATCACGTGTATGTGTTATTTATTTCATCTTCTCCTTTATTATGAATCTTTTATGCACATGAATGGAATGAGAGCTGATTGGAATTGGTTGCAATTGGTGGAGGTCCTGACTTAATGGTCAAAACATGGCACAAGTATTACATTAACGGGTACAAATTTCACACAAAAGCTTGGTCTCAGGGTAAGAAAACCATAAATAGTGGAGTTTATGTGAAAGGGGTTACTGGAGGAGGGGAAGATGATTTCTATGGAGTCATCCAACATATCTTCGAGTTGGAGTATTACAAATTGCCTCACAAGATAGCCTTGTTTTATTGCCAATGGTTTGATCCTAGACGAAATAGAGGAACCAAATTTCATCCGCAGTATGATATTGTAGATATCAAGATGAATCGGAAATATGATCTCTATGATCCCTTCATAATTGCACAAAAAGCTAGACAAGTGTATTATGTACCTTATCCTAAAATGCGAATTGATAAGCGTCATTGGTCTGCCGTTATCAAAACAAAGCCTATGGGTCATGTAGAGATGGACGGAGTCGATGAGGACATGCCATATCAAGATGAAGATAAGGCACATGTTGAACAATTAACTGAAATTGAAGAAATGGTTGGCTTGCACGATGAAACACATAGCGATGAAGAAGTCAATGAAACGTTTGTTCCAAATATTCCAATTGATAATGATAGTGATATGGACGATGAAGATGGGGATGATTCTTCAATTGACGTTTGAATTTTTCGTAAGTATAAATAGTAGTTAATTATTTGTTTAAATCTTCATATTCTACCTTTTTATATATTAGTTTTACATCTTGAATTGTTGATTGTTTGTTTGAATTGTGTGTGTGCTAATTGTTTTTATTCATCTTATTCTTTATAGATGACTTCAAAAGAAAAGATTAGACTCAAGCTTCCATTCAAGAAAAAATCGCATCATTTTACCGCATAAGGTAACTCAAGCAGCTCAGCAGGTACAAGCAACAGTTGATCAATTGCCACTAGATGTCAATGCCACTACACCAACCTCACACTATGTGCAGCATCCCACCCAACAACTTGTTCAACCTCCTACCCAACAAGCTGCAGTGCTTCCAATCCAACCTAATAAGGTGCATGGTATTGAACCAATTATAGTGATGATGCCCACACCAAGTTTTGTCCCATAAGACAACATTTCCCCGATTGTTGATCATTCACCGTCACAACCATTAACATTTGTTGCCTCATGACATACTTCAATTTCAGCTAACCCACCACCTTCAACACATGTTGCTATTGGTAATAAGACTCAAGGGTCACGATGCTCCAATTCTAGTCATGGGGTTGCGCCTGATGGGAGAACAATGATATGGTCGGATGGTCGAGGGTATGTAACAAATTCTGATTAACTTTTCATTACTACGTGAGGATTAGGGTACGTTTCAAGTTATTTTTAGAAATTTGATGTTTTGAAAAAAATTGTTTACAGGTGGTTATCGTGTAGGGTGGCCTCGAGAGCCCTCACCTCAGTCATTACATCACAATATGTTGATCCATATCCTAGCTGGGGAGCAATCCCAAAATTAACTTTGGAACGTTGGTTCGATAAATTTGGTGTAAGATTAAGTTATATATCTTGTTAATGAGTTCAACTAATGTGTGGATACTAATTAATATATTATAACTTATTTGTAATGTAATATTGCAGGAAAAACTTGCTTGGTTGCCTGAGCACAATTTTCAAATTAAGAATATCTTCAATACAAAAGGATCAATGCGTCTTTCTGATATGTTGATGCAAGCGAGAAAGAAGCGCAAGTGTCCAACTTGGATGGGAGAAACTGTTTGGAATGATCTTGAGAAGATACAGATAGATCTGTCGTATAAGGAGATATCAAATCGAGCTAAGAAAAATCGTGCTTCTTCTAAAGGATGAGTTGTCCATACAAGTGGATATATATCCATTGCTGAACATACTATTTGCTATTTTTATTGTTTTGTTGTATTGCTGTTTCAAAATGCAGAGTTATTTTGCTAAAATATTTTGTTGTTTTTCTTTTCTGGCAAAATTTGACTCTCATTTTGTTCACGGTTCTGTTGTTGTTTACTTTTTGTAAGGCTGAAGAGTTAGGTAGAGACCCCATATTGGATGAGGTCTTTTTAAAAACTCACACTAAGAAGAAGGAAAACTCTTGGGTTGATGAAAGAGCAAAAAAAACATATGTAAGAAATATTAAATCATTTATTCGTTCTTTCATTTGTATTTCTTATAAAAGTAATTTGACTATGTTGCATGATTTTCTATTTGAGTAGGAAGCATTTCAAGGTAAGTTGCAACAAGCCTCTAAAGGTGGGGAATCATCTAGTAGTTGTAGCCAAGTGGTTAATGTGGAAACTCGCTTAGACATGTGGGTCCAATCTGTTGGGGGGAAGAATAAAGGGAGGATCTATGGTGCTAGAGATAGATCCTCGCTTTATAGAACAGGTGTCACAAGTCTAGTTCCAGATTCTCGTCCATCTAGAGGTTGCGCCAATTTCTTGTCTCAACAATCTAACGAGATAGCTGCACAAATAGCAGCATTTGAGGAACGAGCAAAAGAGGCAAAACACGAGGCACGAGAGGTGCGAGAGGAACTAAGGAAAGTTGAGCAACGTCGACAAGAGGAAGTTCAGCAAACAGAGCAACACACTACAGAACTACATATGCAGCTAGCAACATTGGCAAAAAGTGTTGCTTCCATATAGACTGAGTCATCCCGTCGTCGTCGTCATCCAAATTATGACGAGGATGAGTGTAGCGATGATGACGGCGAGGAGTAATATTGGTTTCAGTTTCGTATAGTAATTATGACTACATATTTTGTTTAGACTTGTAGGCATTATCTATATATATTTCTACGATAGTGTCGTTATGTGTATTTTGAAACTTATGGCAGTAACAATGTGCTTATTTTGAGAATCATGGTAGTGTAAATTGTCCTTATTTTGAGACTTATGGAAGTCAGAATGTGTATTTTGAAAACACTATTTACATAATATTTCACTTTTGTTTTTACAATGATGTTTTAATATGCTTACAATTTATTTAAATATATATTTAAAAAATACAGGAAACTGAAAAAAAAAACAAAAAATAGAATTAAAATCATTTTTTCATTACCCACGGACAATTCAATGATAAAATTATCAATATCAAATATAAAATAGTAGACTTTGTCACAGAGGGTCCGTGAGTAATGTAACTTACGACTTTTCCGTCGGTAAGTATCTACTATTTTATCTACGGCAAATCTATCAGTAACGTTACCCACGGAGACTTAGTGAGTCATATTACCCACGGACAATCTTTAAGTAAGTGTGTCCCACGGCTTGTCCGTTGATATATATTTTCCTACGAGCGATTTAGCTAGGAACTCGTGTTCGTGGGTAATCCGTGCGTAATTTTACGTTACCTATGGACAATCCGTGGGTAAAGATAAAATTTGCCGTAGGTAATAACAGTTTTTCTTGTAGTGGTTACAATAACATTTTCTAGAAGAAAAGTCACAAATATTTTGTTTTTGATTAATCACAAAATGCAACCAAAACATAATATTGACTTGCCTCATGTAGTGCTGAAATTTCTTCATCACTTGATGATGTTGTTTTTATTTGTTTCACAGATCTCCGCATAACCATTCTTGAATGCACAATTGATTTGACTTGTCCATGTAATACCATTTTAGAACCTTTGCTATTTAAGTTTCATAATTCACAAAAGCGTCTTCATCTCGAACTATTTTCAATAAGAGTGCACAATTGATTTGACTTGTCTATGGAAGAAAATTTTAGAACCCTTAATATAACTCTTGCTATTTGTAATATCAAGCAAATATTTATCGTCGCTTTATATTTCGTGTGAAAAGGTTTTCTTAAGAAATTATATTTCAAATGTTGTCATTTTTATATTTCTCATTTATAAAATGTTCACACGATAATATTACACAATGTGCATCTAGATTGTTTGAACACATACAAAGACTTACTCATTTTGATTGTATGTCTCACAGAAATAACATCCTTTAGAAAGTTTTGTATAATCATCACTATTAAGTGAGTCATACAAATTGAGCCTTTCATGGCTACTAAACTTAATCCAGTATGAAAAGGTTCTTAAATTTATTTTAGGTGAATATGTATTTTTTCATTCTCATTTTCTTTTTGCGCGAAAAATCAATCATATCTAATTAGTTTTACATCTTCACATGCATGGACTACACGTCCAAAAATCTTTTGCTTTGCAAAGCAAACTTAATTTCACTCCAATTGTTTCTTTATATTTTTCAAACACTTTTTGTCATTAATCTTTAATAGACTTTATTTCATGATTTTCATTATCATTTATTACACAACGCTATATTATATGCAAACATATCTTGTTGGTGTTGACTTCATTTAGATTCCATTCTCGATATAATTTATCGAGATATCTATATTTTCACAAATTTCAGGTACATGATCAATTCTTCTAAAACTGAAAAAGTTGTATCAAAGTACACTATTGAAATTTTTATATCATCTCTTAGGTCATCTTTCATTTTAACTCATTTTCTTTGTTTGAGGATGTTTTTTATTGGATCTGACTTGTCTACCACACTTCAAGCGCATTTGTGACTCATATGCAATATTAGATTCTCGATTGCGACACTCTTTTTTATTGAAGCATTAGCCGCTGCTAATTGGTTTCATGACTTATTAGAAAAATGACCTCTTGGTCAATTTAGTTGATACAACAATCTCATAAACTTCAATTTGTGAGTTGCCAACACTTATCCATAATAGATTCGGGTTGACCCAAGGACTTGCCAACAAATTCTTTTTATGATTTGTAAACTTTTGAATTACAATAACACTTGATTCAATCGCAATGATATAAGTGTACTACAAGCTATAGAAAAAGACATGTAACTTTTCCAGAACACTTATTTTATCTAAAATATGTCGTATAATATAAAGATATTCAATGTTTCCTTCATTTCTTGTTTCAATATAATATATATATATATTCAATATCTCCTTCATTCCTTAAAACTTAATAAATTTCTATGACACTAAGAAGATTAAATTGCATTAGCAATGTTTAATTTTGTAGGACCAGATATACAGTACTAACATTAATTTCTTGCATCACTAAGTATGAGAAATAAAGATTATTATTTTTTCTTTTGAGTATTGTGTCAATAGTTGCACTAATATAACCACAACATTGGTTATACAAACAAGTAGTATTATGAACCGCTCACTTCTAGGAATACATTTCAATCATGTGACATTTTACTCTTTTAAATAACAATCACTCTTTTGTTTAATCACAAATGCGACTAATCTTTTAAATATTCTTGAAATATTTTTCCAATTTTACTACTGTAGAAACATATTTAAGTGTCATAAAATAGATCTTATAGATTTCAATCATAGTTTGAGTGTGTAGTTTTGGAGAAACTCAACCACAAATCTTTTTAAATAGTAACCTTAGAAAATCATGCTTTTGTAATCCTACAAGGATGTTTGATATTAAATTATTTGTTCTTCAAGAACTATACCACAAGTGATACATAAAAATATTATGCTCTTCAATAGAGAGAAAGGAGAAAGAGAGTCTTGTATTATGCTCTTCAACATGTATTTCCTATTTATTGGACACAAATCCAATAACCTACAACTATATAAATGATCTTACATAATATGCAATTAACATTTCACTAATATCAATGAATAAGCCGTTATAGATCTCATGTGAAAGTAAAAATTTTGAGAATCTAGATAACCACAAAATATTCCTAACAAATGAAAATTATTTTTGTTGAAATTAAGAGATCAAAATTTGTCAATGACAATCTAAATACTAATAAATAAAAACTATAACTACTCACAAAAGTATAACTGCCACATAGATACTGTCTTAGACCATCAACATGATTGTTTCTTAGAGAGAATTAATCAATCAATATATTAGCTTAAGGTTTCGACTTACTACTTCGGATCAAAGATAATTGTTTTTATATTCTTAATCTTAATCTTATTTGATTATAAAATTAACCGAAAAATATTAATTATTTTTATATTGTTCCTATTCAATAAAGTGCCAAATGAAAGATTTCATAATTTATGTTATTGAAACAAGTATTACAGTAACATAACCAATTTAGTTATCAAATTTTATGTACAAGCTATTATCACTAATTTGCGCCATTAATAGTAGGCATGTGGATATCAATAATTGACCCCATCTTGCATTTTAAGGCATATATTCACAAAGGAGTTAATTTAGGATAGCTATTTCTTATTAAATGGAAAATTAGAAAAAAGAAAGTAAAAACTCAATAAAAAGCGGAGTCGCAAATGGAGGAATAGAAACTACAAATTAATAAGAAAAAAAAGTAGACTGACTATCTTGATCAATAATAATACTAATATATTAGCACAATTGTGTATTCTGTCCAGAATTAAATATAAACAGAAATAATATATTAAAGTTAATATATTTAATTAAAAATTAATATTAGATATATTAATTTTTCAATAATTTTTTATTTATTTCATCTAGAATAGTATTTTTTTCTTTTATCTGGTTAATAATTTTTTGTAGCAATAGGACAAGAATGATTTCAAATCAACATATGAAAAGTAGGGAAGATATGCAACGTATTAAGGAAGATAAACATTTTTAATTTCGAAGCACGAATAAGAGAAGAACAAGAACATTCAACAATCAAAATTAATTTCAGCTATATGTCTTCACTAATAAGAGAAGATAACTTAAACTAAACTATAACTCCATTGAAACCCAAAAACCAACTAAAAAAGTTAACAGAAAAAACCCTAAATATTGAAATGGAAAAATAACAAAAAAATTAAAGGAACCTAAAAACAGTTTCAAATATCAGTTTACACTAGCTACCTTAAAACTAGAGATAGAAAATTACATGATCAATTAAAGGAACATTCAACAATCAAAATAAAAAATAAAAATCGTTCATGATTAAAAATCGGACCACAAATATAGATCACTGCAAGAATGATATAGAGAAAACCTAGATTAGAGACGAATGCAGTGACAAGAAGAAGAAGAAGAAGAGCATGGCAAAGAAGAGACGACGCAACCGTACACACATGGAATGGAAATGTTGCAGAGTTGATTCAAATGACAAATGAAAAGAGAAATTCTAGGGCATTTTTGAGATTTTGAAAAAGTGCAAGGGTAGTCTTGCCATTTTCCATCACAGATCCATTAAGTTTTGTGTTGTCTAAAAAATTTGTCACTTTTTATCGTAATTGATATTCTTAGAAGCTACCATAATTAGCTTTTCATTTTTTAAAAAAAAATAATAATTTTTAACAAAATATTTTGTTAAATTTTTTTAAACAAACACTATAAAAGCAATTGAAAATGATTTTTGATTGAAAAAAATAAAATTTTCAACAAAAATTTAAAACAAACACACCCACAAGAACTCTACAAATTTTGTCAATAATTTAATTGGTGTAAGTCGAGTACAAATTTTATCAATAATTTAATTGGTGTAAGTCGAGTGCGACTCTTCTCCATTTCTTACCCTCAAATTCATGTCAAGTTTATTTCTTATAGGTGGGACACATGGCATAAAATTTAATGATTGAGATTTAAAAACTTAAAAGACAATTTTAATTAATTAAAAAAAGGAAACTCACCAAAACACAACCTCTGCATATCTCCCATTGCGCCGCTTCTCGGTCTCTTCGTCGCACCTCCGCCGCACCCTACTCTACCAACATTGATATAATTATTGGTTTCAATAGTCTCTTCTCTTTTGTTCTTACAAGTTATTATTGAATTTGTCAAATCTTGTACAACCTTTTTATAATTTTTTTTAAAATTATATTGTTATTCTCCTCTAGTTCTCATTATAGTCACGTGTTTTTTTTTTCTTTTTTTTTAATTTTTTTTTTGTTAGGGTACTTTGTTTTTTTAAACATTTCATATGGATGCACGAAATCGGATTAACCAATTTCATAAGTGTAAGAAATGAAGTTTTTGATACAAATGTACGGAATCGGATTAATCAATTTTATTGGCCAATTAAAATTTCAAAAGCTAATATATAACAAATTTTCGTCAATAGTAAGAAATGGGAAAATTGAACAGCATTTTGATTCAAAGACTTTGGTTATGTGGAATTGGTTCTACACTATGAGTTTATGAGTTTCCTTTTGGTTCAACCAAATTGGTTTTATTGAATTGATTCAACCAAATTCGAAGGCATTTTGATATGAATTATGAGATTCCTTTTAATTATACTTGTAATCTCACGTATAGTAATATAATTTGAATTTTGTATTGCACAATTTATACTCAGAATTGTAATTGAAATTAATACCTCTTTAACTAGTGTCAACTTAACGATAAAAAAATTGTATACGATGTAGATAAACTTACCGATGACGATTGCACTAAAACTTTCTTCCTATTATTTTTTTTTTTGGAGTATCTATTTTTTTTCCTAGCTAATTTATCAACCCAAGACATAAGTCATTTTTTGTATTGATGTGAATAATTTTGCTTTTTAATGCGTTGTTGTCAATTTCATCATTTGCAATTGATATGGATACATGAACCATTCCACTTTATCCTCCATTTTGACATAATTTTTGGCCAAATATCATCAATTATTTTATTGGGCTCTTCATAAACTTTAGACAAAAATGTGTAAGTTTCATGAAATTTCGAAGCTTTGTTGGTCAATTTAATAATTCGATAACATAATTTATTGTCTCACTTCATGAGATGAGCTGTTATTCCCAATTCGAACATGTTTCACTTTCCAATCTTGATTACTTCCCAAACTTGCATCTTTTTTCCGTCATTTTAATATATAATGGAGAATTACCTTAATATTTATGACATATAAAACTTTTAAAGCATGATAACATAAAATGTCAAATGTCTAAAATTTACGACAATCACAAGCAACTTTTTGATCCGTAGGATTTTCCATTACTATCTTCGACTTTGTGTTATCATAATTTGTAACAATAAACAAACCTTGTTTCAAATCCTTTATGCAAGTGTCTTGATATTCCTCATATTCCTCTTGAAATTCCTAAAAAAGTTTTGGAGTGTAAACATTTTCGGCCAGGCTAGCATACAAGCCTGCTTGATTTTCAATCTAGGTAGCTTATGTCTTGACTCAAAATCAACTTCTGACTCATTGTTTGGTTTTCCGCTTAAAACCTTTTTAAAGAATGTAAAAACTATACTAAATTTAAATCTGATTTCAAGTAGTTTTTCAATTTTATATTAAAGCTCTCACTTAATCGAGTAGATCTCATAGCTACAATGAATGTTTTGGGAACATAGGCATAAATATTTCAAAATCTTATGCTCAACAAGTAAAGAATTTCATGCATTCAAAAATTCACCTTCTTCTTCATGTAGATCTCTATGCATGCTTCAAAATCTAGGCAAAATTGTGAACTCTTTTGGTGTAGAGGATTTATATTCCTTAGAGCATTTTATCTTATATCTCAAGTGTACAATCCATGAAATTTTTCTGGCACAACTAATGAAATAGCCTTCGCCATTGTAGCATCTTGATATTTTAGAATGGTGTTTGGCTTTTCTTCACCCATTGTTTTGATAAAAGTTTCAAATAACCACGGAAAAGAAAATTTTGTGAATGTTTAAGACATAGAAAGTTTGGAGTCAATAATGAAATAGTTAGAAATTTTTCATTTCTAAATATTTAATATCATTTTTTTTTTAATTATGCTTGTGTGTTTTTTAATTATAAAGAGAGAAAATATTATGGGAGACAGATTCAACATAAGAAAAAAAAACTCATTTCCTATGCAATAATATTGGGTATATAATCTTGAATAATAATTGACAATGAAAAATAATATTATTGAAGTATATGTGAACTAAGGGTGTGTCACACATAATGTGGCAAAGATAATGTGGCATAGATCTTGATGTGTATATGTAGTCAAAATTGCATTGTGATGATTTGAAGATATTGAATGATTTGTATTATTTTTTTGTATGAGTTATTGAAATTAAAGTTTTAATGAGTAATTAGAGCTTTTTAAGTGTATTGATGAGTCATTGAGTGATAAGTTAAAACTGAAATTATATAATGTATGAAATAATTGTACTTGAGCAAGTAAAAAGGTTTGCATTATATATTGAAAAAACAAAACATAATAAAATAGAAGATGAATTTGAAATGTGTCACATCAGAATTTTAGTGAATTGACAAATCTTAGATGATGTGGCATAGATAAAGAATTTTAGAGAGTTATATTTTAATCATTATAATAAATAATAGATAATAGATAATAGATAGATTATAGATAATAAATAATAGATAATAGATAGGTTCTTATTTTTATAAGTAGAATTAAATGCTTTTTTTTCGGTAATTGCATTATAACTCTTTTTTTTATATTATATATTTCCTAAGTTAATGGACAATGAAAGAGGAAAAATGTGAAGATTCAAACTTGAAAAAAACCACCTTGACTATTAATTTATTAATATTTACGTATATAAAAAATTTATAGATTTATCTCGTTGTTTATTTTGTTCATTTTATTTGCATAACAATAGTCACATTTTTTTGAAACTGTTTTTTCTAACAAGTAATGTGCGCTTATGTCTAATAAACCATATTCATTAATTTAAATGATTATCTAAATATAAATTATTGCTTTAAGTATGATTTTAATTTCTATAATTATAGTATTTTTTTGGTTTTATTCTTTGTAAGTTTTTTATTGGATTTATTCTCTTAAATAAATTGAATTTTTTTTGCCTTTTGTTCATAGTGGCATACATTGTAAGAACCTCTCTCACTACCTTAGGAATATTTATAAGATTAAGATAGTAAATAGATTATTAAGAAGAAGAAAAAATTGTTAAACATCACAATATTTTCTAATAATATTAAAGTTATATACAAAATTGGGATAGGTAAGTAGTACTATTAACAAGTATGAGTGTCAAAAGAGGACAATATATCACTTTTCTCTTTCTCTCTTTCACTCATGTGTACACCAACACATTCAACAGTTTCCTTTCTTTTACCACCAACCCCACTTTCACTCCCATCTTAACACATTCTCTTCATTCTGTTACTATTCATCATCAACATTCCCCTCCTTTTCTCCCCAAGAACTTTCAATGTCAACAACCATATGAAGTTATTTCACTCCAGTCTGATCTCGTACATGTCCTTTCAATTACCTTTGGTATCGTCTACAGTCCAAGACAGTACTGAGAGAAAATAGAGACCAAATCAAGGAATCTCAGTTTCAATCCATTGCAGCAAAGGCAGAAGTGTTAAGAGCTAGGAAATCAAACAACTCCAACAAACTAGGTCTACTCTAAAGGAAATTTCTAATTGTAAAGAGTGTGAGTTCTTTTCTTAGTAACTAATTTTTATGTTTGCATGTAGGATTCTCGGGCTAACTTCAAACTTTTTTTTGTTGAAATTTTATTTACTAGGTTAGAAATGATGAGACTTTGAAATTGAGAATGAGGAAAATTGTAATGTTGACATGTAGGAACCGTTGAAACTTGCATTCAATTCTTCGAAACTCATTCATTATGCATGTGTATATGCTGATGACCATAATGTATTAAAGGATTAAAAAAATCAAGGTGGAATGTTAGTGGACTAACTTGGGCATACTTGTATTAACAATTCCTTCTTAACCTTTTCTCTAGACGTTCTCAGTACACTCCTTTCGAATCTTCCCTCTGAAACGTTCTACTAAGTAGACTCACTCTGAAACTTCCCTTGGACAATCTATTCTAATTCTAACTTGACTTCCTCTAATCAAGTCTTTCAAAAGATTTGACTTCCTTTGATCTAGTCTTTCCTCTTACTAGACTTCCTCTAACTTAACTTTTCTTTGGTATTTGACCTAGTACTAACTTTTATATACTATTTTTAAATTAATTGTGTTAAAGCTAATCAATTAATTGTAATTAATGTGATAATGAGGTATATAATATATATAATGTCATAACATGCATTGTTTTAAATGTTACTGTGGCATGAGGATTGTTTTAAAAATGAAACATAGGTAAGGGAAGAACAACTGGACACCGACTGAGGTCATGGTCAAGACCTACCTTACAAAGAGACAACCGTTGAGATAATTGAGGAGGCTTTTTCCATATTTTAAGGAAATAGAAGGAAAAATTAAGGAGTGTTTTTCTTAAATAAAATTGCATAATCATGTCATGTTTGAAATTGCGTCTAAGAAAAATTATTTGAACCGTCGTTCCCTTTTTATATAAAATTTACTGAGATTATTATCTAAACCCCTATTTTTAAGTATTATAATAGATAAGAGGGCTTGAGGTTGGGATTTGGGCTCAAAGGACAAAGATGTGTAATTATATTTTGTTTAAGTTGTAATTTATTTTATGTATTGGTACATCAAATGATGTTTTGTAGATTATACTTATGTAGCTACAATGACATTTTAACAATTGTACTTTATAAGAATTTACAGGATAGCCTCTAAAATATTAGAATGTATGAATCATTACTATTTTCTAGATACACAATGATGATTATTAAATACGTGACCCAATAAAATTGTAGTCTATGAAGTTGTCGTGATGGAATAAAGACAACAATTTTATAATTTGTCGGGACTGAATGTAAAAAAAATTTAAAGGACCAAAACTTAATTGTCATCTCATTGTCATAATTTCTACTACTAAATATGTCACTGTTCAATAAAATTATATTGTTTTTGGATTTTCCCCTATCTATCATGAAAGGTTGTAAACAAAAGAAAGTGTAATAAAAAAGTTGGTAAACACCATTTATATTAGATCCTTAATTGATCGGTTATCTAAAGAGACAAACGAATATGGATATTAATATAGGTAAAAGTCATTTTATGATGAGATTTACATTGTGAACGAATATTTTTATCTCTATAAATGCTAAAAATATTTCATTATAATTAAATTGATACAAATATTTGATAAGTGAAAAGTAGAAAAAACATGACTAAAATTTTCAAATTTGGTTATGTTATGATTATCTTTATTTTTTTTCTTGTAAATGGCGTAAACAGCGGTAAGCCATTTTTCTCATAATTTTCAATTTTCTTCTTTTACCTTATACATAAATTATTCATCCCCTTTTGTTATAATACCCATATCTTCTTATTTTGTATAACAGGAAAGTGTTTCCGTTGCTATGAACACTATGAATGTACTAAACATTGTCCAGACTTAAAAGGGTGTTGTTATGTTAACAGTTGTAGGTGCTTTAGGGATATATATAAGAAGTGCTAATTCAATTATAAAAGTTTAATCATATAATTTCAAAACGTTGAATTTAAATCTACCCGTAGACAATTATGAATTGATGACCATTAGTGTCACTTTCATAATAAAAATTATATTATATCCTCTAAAATTTGTATTTAAATAATTAAGGCTTATATTCTATTTATTACTATTTTTGTGTGACTTACATTGATAAATTGTCTTTTGATTTAAATGGTTGTATGAATGCTAGTTTAGATTAATCGATATATGTCAAGTGGTAAAATTAGTAGGCTAGTAGGATAGATTTAGATGATTATTAGTAGGCTAGTGGTAAAATGTAATTATATTGTTAACTTATAAGTTAATCTTATTAAAATAGTATTGTAGTTAGATAGTTGTCACAATATTTGATTTAGAAATGTATATTTAGATAGTAATATTGTATATATAGATGTCTTGCAAGTTTAAGATGTATAGTAAAATGTCTATCAAAACCTCGCAATTGTATTAATTAATTATAAAAATGCATAATTAGTCACTTAATTACTTCTAATTATTTCGACAATATCAATACACACAATATATAAAGTCTGCTAATTAATTCTAATTGATTCAATCATATTAATACACACAATTGCAAATAATTTAAAAAACAGTAACCAATTAAAGAGGTGTAAAAGTAACAAAATAATGAAATTAAGTGCAATTTAATTTTTGAGCAAGAGTATAGAAATTGACAATTGGTATGTCTAGCTCAATATTTTACCTTTGTACTCCTTATCTCTGACCCATCCCCAAAAGACAATTTTCTTATTTTGCATCTTTAAATTTCTTTTGTCGGTCATACACGACTATACAACCTAAACTAGTCTTCGTTGCATTACATAATTTTTCCTCGTCCTTGTTTGATTCTAATATTTTCTGATGTAACACCCTAATTTTATAATAAATTATTTTTTAAAATAAAATAAAATTTAAATAATTAATTTAGTATTAAAATTATTTTAGAATATATGTTGATTAATTTTCTTTATATATATACTTTCTATGATGAGTTATTCTTGTACATATTTGACTAAATGATTTATATAAATAACAAATATTATGTTATATTATTTTTCTAAAATTAATAGTATTTTAGTGTAATATTTTAAAGAATAAAATTTTAAATGATTTTACGTGTATATGCACATATACAGATAATGTGATATTTTCATTTATGTTTGACTGATATTAAGTGTGCACATATTTATATTTTAATTATCTAGAACTATTTTATATTTTTAGTTATTTATCTTATAAATAATTATCTCGAGATAGTATTAATATTGTATTTGATTTTCTTGATTTTTATATACTTGTTATGCCATTGTGATTTTATATATATTTAATATGATTTAGTAATTAATATAAAATGTTGATGTGATATTTATTTATTTTATAATTTTAAATATTTTCTAATGATGGTAGTAATTTAATGTGAGTATTGGAAAAATAAGTATAATTATAGTGATTATTTTGAAAATGAGAGTTTTGATTATTAATTTATTTTAAAAGATTAACTACTTTAATTATTTTATTTTATAAAATATTATTTTTGAAATATTAGTAATATTTTAGAAATTAAATCGTGTTTAAAAAATGTTAAAACAAATTAGTTTTTGTAATGGTTGATTTTATTTAAAATTAAAAAATAAAAGAAACGCGTAAAATGTGTTTTTTGAGTTAGGCCCATATGCAAAAGTAAACCTAAGTAAAAATAAAATAATTAATTTAAATTTAGTTTTTGGAGTGTGTTCTCGTAATTTATTTTTGAAGTTTATCCATAAAATACCGAGTTAGATTGATTGAAGGACAATGGGTCAAAAAAACAAAGACTTTTTGCTTGTGAAATCGTATTCACATATGAAAACATCGAAATAAGGTAAGAGGTGATAGAATTGAAATCATGAGTATAATATATTGTGAGATGAACAAAAAATTGTATTTCCCAATGATTCATACGAGGAAATCCATATTTCCCTTCGAGAGATAAATTGATTAATGTAAAAATATGATAATTGTGAGATTAAATTCTACAAATGCTTATAAGATACACCAATGAAATTTAAAATCTAGATTTAGATATCACTATAAGAAAATACGCTATTTGCGAATAACTTTTGTCTTAGGAAATACATTAAATTTTCTCACAAAAACATATTTAAGAGGAAGTTTTCGAGGAACCAAATCTACGTGAAATACGATGGTTGCAAATATTATCTAAAATCATAATCCATAGAGACTTATGCACTAATTGGACTAACTAAAGTGCCTATAAACCAAATCAATTAGAATAAATCTATTAAATATCAAAATGAACTAAAATCTTAATTCACTGAGACTTACGCACTTATTGGACGAACTACATTGACTAAGAACCAAAATGGACAATAATAAAACAAGTAAAGACTAAAATTATCAAAATCTTAATCCAATGAGACTTGTGAACTTATTGGTAAATTACAATGACTAAGAACTAAAATGAACTAGAATAAACCTAGTAAAGACCAAAACTACCCAAATCTTAATCCATTAGGATATATGCGATTATTGGACGGATTATATTGACTAAGAGCAAAAATGGACTAATATAAACCTAGTAAAGAAATAATTAGCTAAAATCTTAATCCATTGAGACTTGTGTACATATTGAACAAGCTAAATTGCAAAAGTAAAAATTGATTAGAATAAACCTAGTAAAAACTAGAATGACCTAAAATCTTATTTCAATGAGACTTGCGCACTTATTGGAAGAACTACATTGACTTAGAAACAAAACCGTCTAGTATAAACCTATTAAAGACCAAAATGACTGAAAATCCTAATCCATTGAGTCTTATGTACTTATTGGACGAACTACATTCACTTAGAACCAAAATGGACTAGAATAAACCTACTTAAGACCAAAATGACCTAAAAGCATAATTCATTGAGACTTGTGTACTTATAGGACGAACTACATTGATAAAGAAACAAAATGGACTACAATAAACCAAGTAAAGACTAAAATAACCAAAAATCTTAATCCACTGAGACTTATGCATTTATTGGACTAACTAAATTGCCTGAGAACCAAAATCGATTAGAATAAACCTATTAACCAACAAAATGAATTAAATCTTACACCATTGAGACTTATTCACTTATTGGATATATTACAATGACTAAGAACCAAAATGGACTAGAATAAATCTGGTAAAGACCAAAACCATAATCCTTTGAGACTTTGCACTTATTTGACGAACAAAATTGATTAAGAACCAAAATGAACAAAATTCTTAATCCATTGAGACTTGTGCACTTATTGGACGAACTACATTGATTAAAAACAAAAATGGATTAGAATAAACTTATTAAAGACCAAAATGACCTAAAATCTTAATCCACTTAGACTTGTTCACTTATTAGATGAACTACTTGACTAACAACCAACATGGATTTGAGTAAGCCGAGTGAAGACTAAAATGACCAAAATTTAATCTATTAAGACTTGTGCACTTATTGGACAAACTAAATTGACTAAGAACTAAAATAGACAAGAATAAAGCTAGTAGAGAGTAAAATAACCAAAAATCTTATTCCATTAAGACTTATGCACTGACTAGACGAACTATACTCACTTAGAAAAAAAAACGTACTAGAATTAACCTAATAAAGACCAAAATAACATAAATCTTAATCAATTAAGACTTATGCACTTATTGGACAAACTACATTCAGTTAGAACAAAAATAAACTAGAATAAACCTAGTAAAGACCAAAATAACCTTGAATCTTAATGCATTGAGACTTATGTACTTAATTGACGAACAACATTCACTTAGAATCAAAATGGACTAGAATAAATCTAGTAAAGAGTAAAAAGATTAAAATCTTAATCTGTTGAGACTTGTCCACTTATTGGACAAAGTACATTGACTAAGAACCAAAATGGACTAGAATAAACCGAGTGAAGATTAAAATGACCTAAATTTATTATATTTTGACTTGTGCACTTATTGGACAAACTACATTTTCTTATAACCAAAACGGACTAGAATAAAACTAGTAAATAATAAAATAACCGAAAATCTAAATCCATTATGACTTATGCACTTATTAGACTAACTAAATTGCTTCAGAACCAAAATGGTATAGAATAAACTTATTAAATACCAAAATGAACAAAAATCTTACTCCATTGAGACTTATGCACTTATTGGACAAATTACATTGACTAAGAACCAAAATTCACTAGAATAAAACAAATAAAGATTAAAATGACAAAAATCTTAATTCATTGAGACTTGTGCACTTAATGGACAAACTACAATGACTAAGAGCCCAAATGGACTAGCATCAACCTTATAAAGAGCAAAACTTCCAAAAGCATAATCCATTGAGACTCGTACATTTACTAGACGAAATTCATCGGCTAAGATCCAAAATGGACTAGAATAAACCCAAAAAAGTCCAAAATGACATAAAACCTTAATCCATTGAGACTTATGCTTTTATTGCACAAACTATAGAGTCTAAGAACCAAAATGGATTTTAATAAACCTAGTAAAGACCAAAATGACCTAAAATATTAATCCATTGAGACTTGTGAACTAATTGGAAAAACTATATTGCCCAAAAAGCCAACTTGGACTAGAATAAACCTAGTAAATACCAAAATAACCGAAAATTTAATCCATTGAGACTTATGCATTTATTGGACTAACTAAAATGCCTAAGAGCGTATTTGGAAAAGAATAAACCTATTAAAGAGAAGAAAAAAAACTAAAATCATACTCCATTGAGACTTACACACTTATTGGAAAAACTATATTAACTAAGAATCAAAATTGACTAGAATAAACTTAGTAAACAATAAAATAATTGAATATCTAAATATATTGAGGCTTATGTAGGGATGGCAATGGGTAGGGTTTGGGTAGGGTACTAAAGTACCCGTCCCCATACCCGCGATTTAAAAAAATACCCATACCCGTGCCCGTACCCTCTTGGGTATCAACTTTAATACCCATACCCTTACCCTCTGGGTACTTAAGTGCCCGTACCCATACCCGTTACCCATACTTTAACTATAAAAAAATCGATAAATAAATGATATTATTGTGATTTAAATTTAAAAATTATTTCAAATATCTTAAATCCAATCATTAAAATATTATATAATCAAAATATTTTCTGATTCAACATTTCAAATGAAACACTCGTTACAATACATATTTAAATATCTATAATAATATTTTGTGAAGTTGCAAGTCATATGATAATATTATCTGAGATAATTGATACAAAGTTGCAAGTATAATTATAAAGTCACGATTAATAAGATATAATTATTAGTTATAAAATCACAATTATTTACCTATTTATCATAATCAGATTCTTAAAAAATTTTGCAAACGTTTATGTTTCAATTATAAATATTGTAATGGTCCAATGATATTAATAGATGTTAAAATATAAAGAAAACAATTAATTAAACTAAATACTAATATAATAAATAAATAACTAAATAAATAAATAATATATATTATATAAGTGCGGGTGCGGGGCGGGTGGGTACTATAGTACCCGTACCCGCACCCATACCCGCTTAATTTTGCGGGTAATTACCCGTCCCCATGCCCATACCCATTATGCGGGTTTTTACCCTACCCATTGTGGGTTTTTTTTGCGGGTACCCATTGGGTATGGGTCTAATTGCCACCGCTTATGCACTTATTGGCAAACTACATTCAGTTAGAACCAAAATATACTAGAAGAAACCTAGTAAAGACCAAAATAACTTAAAATATTAATCCATTGAAACTTATGTACTTATTGGACGAACTACATTTACTTAGAACATAAATGGACTAGAATAAACCTAGTAAAGACCAGAATGACCAAAACCACAATCCATTAAAATTTTCACTTATTGGACGAACTAAACTAACAAAGCACAAAAGTGGATTATAATAAACCTAGTAAATACCAAAATGACATAAAATGGTAATCCATTGAGACATGTGCACTTATAGGACGAACTGAATTGCTTAAGAACCAAGATAGATTAGAATAAATCTCGTAAAGACCAAAATGTCAAAAACCATAATTCATTGAGACTTATGCACTTATTGGACGAACTACATTGACTAAGAACTAAAATTGACTAGTATAAACCTAGTTAATATCAAAATGACGAAAACCATAATCCATTGAGACTTTGCACTTATTGCACGAAATAAACTAACTAAGAATAAAATAGATTAGAATAAACCTAGTAAACACCAAAATGACATCAAATTGTAATCCATAGAGACATGGGCCCTTATTGGGAGAACTAAATTTATTAAGAACCAAGATAGATTAGAATAAACCTATTAAAGATCCAAATGACCTAATATCTTACTATATTGAGACTTATGCACTTATTGGACAAACTACATTGACTAAGAACCAAAGTTCACTAGAATAAAAATAGTAAAGACGAAAATGACCAAAATCATAATCTATTGACAGTTGTATAGTTATTGGAAAAACTAAAATGACTAAGAACAAAAATGGACTAGAATAAATCTAAAAAAGACCAAAATGACCAAAACCATAATCCATTGAGACTTTTTACTTAATGGACGAACTACATTGTCTAAGAACAAAAATGGATTATAATAAACCTTGTAAAGAAAAAAACATGACCTAAAACCTTAATTCATTAATACTTATGCACTTAATAGAGGAACTGCATTGACTAAGAACAAAAATGGACTAGAATAAGTCGAGTGAAGACTAAAATTGACCCAAATTTAGTTTATTGTAATATGTGCACTTATAGGAGGAACTACATTGACTAAGTCCCAAAAAGGACTCGAATAACTCAAAATAAAGACTAAATTAACTAAAAATCATAATTCGTCGAGACATGTGTACTTATTGGACAAACTAAATTGCCTAAGAACCAAAAAGGATTATAATAAACCTATTAAAGGCCAAAATGAACTAAAACTTACTCTATAGAGACTTATTCACTTATTGGACAAACTAAATTGACTAAGAATCAAAATTAACTAGAATAAAACTAGTAAGGACTAAAATGAACAAAATCTTAATCCATTGAGACTTGTTCACTTATTAGATGAACTTTATTGACTACGAAATGGCCTTAAATCTTAATCCATTGTGACTTATGCTCTTATTGGACGAACTACGTAGCCTAAGAACCAAAATGGATTAGAATAAACCTAGTAAAGACCAAAATGAATTAAAATCTTACTCCATCGAGACTTTGAAAAACTACATTGACTTAGAACCAAAGTTTACTAGAATAAACCTAGTAAATACCAAAATGACCAAAACCATAATTCATTGAGACTTTGAACTTATTGGACGAGCTAAACTAACTAATAACAAAAATGGATTACAACAAACCTAGAAAAGACCAAAATGAGCAAAAATTGCAATCCATTGAGACATGTGCATTTATTGGACGAACTAAATTTTGTAAGAACCATGATGGATTAGAATAAACCTATTAAAGACCAAAATAACCTAAAATCTTAATCCATTTAGACATATGCACTTATTAGAGGAACAACGTTGACTAAGAACCTAAATGGGAAAAAGCCTAGTGAAGACTAAAGCGACCGAAATTTAATCTAATAAGACTAAGTACTCAATCGACGAACTACATTGACTAAGAACTATAATACACTAGAATAAACCAAGAAGAGAGTAAAATAACCAAAAATCTTAATTCATTGAGAGTTATGTACTTATTGGACTAACTATTTGGCCTAATAACTAAAATGAATTAGAATGAATCTATTAAAGACCAACATGAACCACAATCTTACTCCATTGAGACTTATACACTTTTTGGGCAAACTACATTGACGAAGAACCAAAATTCTCTAGAATAAAACTATTAAAGACTAAAATGACAAAAACCTTCATCCATAGACACTTGTGCATTTATTGGACGAAATACATTCACTTAAAACCAAAATGGACAAGAATAAACCTAGTAAAGACAAAAATTACGAAAAATCTTAATTCATTGAGACTTACACACTTATTGGACGAACTACATTTACTTAGATAAAAACGGACTAGAATAAACCTAGTAAAACAAAAATGACCTAAAATCTTATTCCACTTTGACTCGTGTACTTATTGGGCGAACTACATTTACTTAGAACCAAAATGGACTATAATAAACGTAATGAAAACCAAAATGACCTAAAATCTTAATCCATTGAGACTTATCCACTTATTGGACGAACTACATTCACTTTGAACCAAAATGGACTAGAATAAACCTAGTAAAGACCAAAATGACCTCAAATCATAATCCATTGTGACTTGTTCACTTATAGGATAAACTACATTGAGTAAGAACCAAAATAGACTAGAATAAACAAAGTAAAGACTAAAATAACCGAAAATCTTAATCCATTGAATCATATGTACTTATTGGACAAAACTACATTAATGACAAAAATAAACTAAAATCCTACTCCATTGAGACTTATGCACTTATTTTACAAACTATATTAAACAAGGACCATAATGGACTAGAATAAAACTAGTAAAGACTAAAATGACCAAAATTTCAATCTATTGAGACTTGTGCACTTATTGGAAAAACTACAATAACTAAAAACCAAAGTGGACTATACTAAACCTAGAAAAGGCCAAGATGACCAAAACCGTAGTCAATTGAGACTTTACACTAAGTTGACGTACTACATTGGCTAAGAACTAAATTGGACTAGAATAAACCTAGTAAAATCAAAGTGACCTAAAATCTTAATCGATTGAGACTTGTGCACTTATTTGACGAACTACATTGACTAAAAACATAAATGGATAAGAATAAACCTAGTAATAACCAAAATGACCTAAAATCTTAATTCATTAAGACTTGTGCACTTATTAGAGAAAACTATGTTTACTAAGAATGAAAATGGACTAGACTAAGCTGAGTGAAGACTAAAATGACCCAAAATTAATCTATTGAGATATGTGTATTTGTTGGAGGAACTACATTGACTAATAACCAAAATGGACTAGAATAAACCTAATAAGGAGTGAAATAATCGAAACTCTTAATCCATTGAGACTTATGTACTTATTACACGAACTACAACCACTTAAAACCAAAATAGACTAGAATAAACCTAGTAAAGACCAAAATAACCTAAAATCTTAATTCATTGAGATTTACGCACTTATTGGACGAACTACACTCACTTAGAACTAAAATGGACTAGAATAAACCTTGTAAAGACCAAAATAACTTAAAATCTTAATCCATTGATACTTATGCATTTATTGGACAAACTACATTCACTTAGAACCAAAATGAACTAAAATAGACCTAGTAAATACCAAAATAACCAAAATTCTTAATGGATGAACCTCATTCACTTAGAACAAAAATGGAATAGAATAAACCTGGTAAAGACCAAAATGACCTAAATGTAAACAAAGTAAAGACCAAAATAACCGAAAATCTTAATCCATTGTAACTTAAGCACTTATTTGACTAACTAAATTGCCTAAGAATCTAAATGGATTAGAATAAACTTATTAAAGACTAAAATGAACTAAAATCTTACTCCATTGAGATTGATACACTTATTGACAAGTGAAGACTAAAATGACCAAAATTTAATCTATTGAGATATGTACACTTATTAGACGAATTACATTGACTAAGTGCAAAAATGGACTAGAATAAACCTAATAAAGAGAAAAAATAACCGAAAATATTAATCCATTGAGACTTGCACACGTATTGGAAGAATTACATTCACTTAGAACCAAAATGGTCTACAATAAACCTTATAAACACCAAAATGACCTTTAATATTAATCCACTGAGACCTATGCACTTAGAACCAAAATGGACTAGAATAAATCGAGTAAAGACTAAAATGACCAAAAATCATTATCCATTTAGACTTGTGCACTTATAAGACAGAGTACATTGACTAAGAACCAAAATGGACTAGTATAAATCAATTAAAGACTAAAATAATTGAAAATCCTAATCCATTGAGACTTATGCACCTATTTGACTAACGAAATTGCCAAGATTTAACTTACAAAGAGGATCCCAATTAGCTTGGCGGCCATTGAGATAATTGAGGAGGTCTTTTCCATATTATAAGGAAAAGGAAGGAGAAATTAAGGAGTGTTTTTCATAAATAAAATTGCATAATCATGTCATGCTTGAAATTGTATCTAAGGAAAATTATGTGAACCGTCATTCCCTTTTTTTTTTTTATAAAATTCACTGAGATTATTATCTAAACCCCTAGTTTTATGTATTATAGCAGATAACAAGGCTTGAGGTTGGGATTTGGGCTCAAAGGATAAAGCTATGTAGTAATATTTTGTTTAAGTTATAATTTATTTTATGTATTGGTACATCAGACGATGTTTTGTAGACTATGCATTATGTAGTCATAATGACATTTCAATTATCGTACTTCATAAGAATTTATACAATAGCCTTTAAAATGTTAGAATGTATGGATCATTACTATTTTCTAGATATACGGTGATGGTTATTAAATATATGATCCAATAAAATCATACCATGTAGTCTAAGATGTTGTCGTAACGGACTAAAAACAACAATTTTATAATTTATTAGGACTGAATGTAAAAAAAAAAAACTTAAAGGACCAAAACTTTAAAAATGTTGTAATTACAATCTTAAATATATTGTCATCTCATTGGTTCACAATTTCTACTATTAAATATGACATTGTACAATAAAATTATATTGGTTTTGGTTTTTCCCCTATCTATCATGAAAGGTTGGAAACAAAATGTGTAATAAAAAGTTGGTAAACACCATTTATATTAGATCCTCAATTGATCGGTTATCTAAAGAGACAAAGAGATATGAATATTAATATAGGTAAAAGTCATTTTATGATGATTTTACAATTGTGAAAGAATATTTGCATCTCTATAAATGCTAAAATATTTCATTATACTTAAATTGGTACAAATATTTGATATTTTATATGTGAAAAGTAGAAAAATATGACTGAAATTTTCAAATTTATTTATGTTATGATTATCTTTATTTTTTTTCTTGTAAATGGCGTAAACAGTTCCGGTAAGCCATTTCTCTCATCATTTTCAATTTCTTCTTTTACCTTATACATAATTATTCAACCTCTTTTATTATAATACTCTTATTTTCTTATTTTATATAACAGGAAAGTGTGTTCATTGCTATGACCACAAAGAATGTACTGATCATTGTCCAAAGTTAATAGGGTGTTGTTATAATTACATTTGTAATTGCTATAAGGATTTATCTAAGAAGTGCTAATTCAATTATGAATTAATAACTAGTAGTGTCACTTTAAAAAATAAAAATTATATTACATCCTCTAAATTTTGTATTTAAATAATTAAGACCTATATTCAAATTATTACTGTTTTCGTGTGTGACATACATTGATAAATTGTCTTTTGATTTAAATGGTGGTATGAATGCTAGTTTAGATTAATCGATATATGTCAAGTGGTAAAATTAGTAGGCTAGTGGGATAGATTTAGATGATTATTAGTAGGCTAGTGGTAAAATGTAATTATACTGTTAATTTATAAGTTAATCTTATTAAAAATAGAATCGTAGGTGGATAGTTCACCACTAAAAATCATCGTTTTTCTTGCAGATCAAAATTATTGTTGGAATTATTCTGCAATTTTAGATTCGGTTGGTAAAATGAGTTGTAAATTTTCTTTTGCTGCGAATTTACATGTGATTATATATCAGCAGCAAACTTTACAAATTTGCAAGCAAACGCAAGTTAAACTCGAATTTCATGTCAATTTTTATGTTTTTATTTATATATAAATAAAGTAGAATTAAAAAGTAAAACAAGTTTAACAATAGAATTCGTACGCGTAATATTCACTCGAATCCGTTTTGATTTATAGGGGAAAATTTACTTTGATTGATGCAGATACGAGTTTTCCCCGAAATTAAAATTTTTGAGCTGAGAGGGATTTTCTCCGAAATTAAAATTCTGAATGCAGGTACAAGTTTTCACCGAACTTGCCGCGCAAGAAATTTCTATGTTTTTTATTTTTACATAAATAAAGTAAATTTTATGTTTCTACTTTTATATAAATAAAGGACAATTGTTTTTTAAACAAAATAAGACAAATTCTACAGTACAATCATTAGTACAAGATGAATGCAATGTGCATTTTGTGATTTTTCACTAATATTAAATTAGATGTTTTGATTTTTACTTTATTTCAAAATAGTTTCAAAAAATAAAACATACAAATTTGAAGATAATAAATCTAAAATATAGTCAAACTTGTTGGACTTTAGTCCTTTGAATCCTAATTTTGACATAATTAACAAACATACAATGTTCATACATCATATGATAAATCTAACATTTTAATTGAGCAAGATTTCAGGAACAACAATCCAATCCTACACACTAGAGACAAATTGCTTGGAACACAAGAAATCAACAAAAGTTGACTATTGACTGAGTAAATCGATTGGAAAATCGATTTCATAACAAGGGTGTAAGGAAACATAACTGTTTGTGATTGTATAATCGATTAGGCAATCGACTGGCACAATTAGAAATGAAAATTGCACAAGTCAGTGGCAACCTGTTTTACAGGCTAAGCGATTGGCAAATCGATTGTACACATCACAAAGTAAAATTGATTGAAATATGTCGATTGGCAAATCGATTGATCAAGTCACAGTGAGAATCCAATTTCTAGGGTAATCGATTGGCAAATCGATTGCTTAGATAATATTTGAAAAATAACTTGACCTGTGACAAACACAATCGATTGGACAATCTATTGTGAAAATTTCAATCATGTTAAGTTTGGTTGCAATCGATTGGGAAATCGATTGAACTAAATATCAGGTAAGAACTTTTCAGGCAAATACAAACAAATCGATTGGCACTTCGATTAACATCAAAATAGCTAAGTCACTGTCTTGAACACAATCGATTGGCAAATCCATTGAAAGAACCTTTTTGAAATCACAGTGAACTTTGAGCTTGTGGCCAAATCGATTCTGAGTATTTGTAAATCGATTATGAGACTTAGTAAATCGATTAAGTAATCGATTGGTGTGATTTTTACTTTGAACAAAACACCTGCAATCGATTATGAAATCGATGCATATAAGTCTGAACATAATTTACTGAAAAGAGTTTTTAAAAGAATCGATTGGCAAATCGATTGGCTTATGTAGTTTCAAGATTCAAGAAAAACAAGACCCGCGACAATCGGTTGGCAAATCGATTAGACCTGTTTTATAACTTTAATGAATCGATTGGCAAATTGATTTATTAGTTGTTTTTCAGAAACTATATAAACTGTTTTCAATCATTCTCTCATTAACTCTCATTAACACAATACAACACATTGTTAACATTCTGATATTGTTTTTTCAGATCAAAGCCAAAAAAGATTATCCATAATCATTGAGAGAGCTGAAAAAGTATTCTTGAGAGAAAAGACAATGTTCTCATAATCCATCATTGAATAACCAGATTCGTGAGAAGACACATTGTTCAAGATTGAAGACTTCTTTTTCTACTTCTTTTATTTTGTTTGAAATAAATACTTTGTAAAGAAAACGACTGCTAGAAATCCAGCTATAAACTGGTGGCGATCTTCTTGGGTGAGAGGCCTCATCAAGAAGGATCTGTACTTTGATTTTGTGTGAGTCTGTTGAGTGACTACAAGGATCAAGGGGTGAGCAATAGGAAAGAGATTGTGAGAGATAGATAGGTTTCGAGGAAACTGGACAATCTGTAAACAATTCACAATTCTTTCTATTGGAGAAAAAGCTGAAATCCAGTTGGATTGTCAGGACTGGATGTAGGTTGTCTCGTTGACAACTGAACCAGGATAAATCTTGGTGCATTCTATCCCTTATCTTTTTACTTTTAATTGCTAATCTTGTATGCCGCATTATAATTCCGTTGTGTATGTAATATTGCTTTAATTTGATTAAAGACTTATATATTCTGATTATTTCGAGGTCATAATAATCAACAATTGGCCTCAGAGCCTGACTTTTCGAGAGGTAAAACTCATAAAAGGAATATGGCCTCAACTGATTTTCTGGGAGAAGGCGCATCACTAGCAAGACCTCCAGCATTCAATGGAACAACTTATATGTACTGGAAGCACAGGATGCTGATATTCCTGGAAGCCAGTGGCATAGACATCCTTGACGCTGTTGAAAATGGCCCATACATTCCCAAGATTGCAGGAACAAATGACTCGATGATTCCCAAGCCCAGAGCCGAATAGTCTGATGACGATAAAAAGAAGGTAGGTTATAATGCTAAAGCTAAGAACATTATAACATCTGCTTTGTGTGCAGAAGAATTCTTTAGGGTATCAAACTGTAAATCAGCAAAGGAAATGTGGGACATTCTTCAAGAAACACATGAAGGAACCACAAATGTGAAAAGAGCTCGCGTAAATACACTTATGCACGAATACGAATTGTTCAGCATGAAGAAAGATGAATCTATAAGTGATCTACATACGAGATTTACACACGTGATAAACAACCTTCATGCACTGGGAAAACAGGTGGAGAATGAACAGCAGATCGGAAAGATTATGAGGTGTCTAACCAGAGAATGACAGCCCAAAATAACTGCTATTGCTGAATCTAAAGATCTAGCAAAAATGACCACAGCAACACTATTTGGAAAACTCAGGGAGCACGAAATGGAGCTGCATCGGCTGGATGAGTCAGAACTAGAAAGCAGGAAAAAGAAAGGACTATCTTTGAAAGCCCAAACGCATCAATCAAAAACTGAACAAGAAAGTTGCTCAGATGAATCAAGCAGTGAGACTGATGAAGAGCCTGAGATTGGTTTGCTTGTCAAAAAATTTAAGAAATTTCTGAAGAAGAAAGACAACAAATTCAGAAAGCCATCCAACTCTAAGACTAGTGACAACAAGACAATCACATGCTATGAATGTGGTAAACTGGTCACATAAAGTCAGAATGCTACAAATTGCAGAACAAAAATAGAGCTACAAAACCAAAAGGCAAGGAACCAGTCACCAAAACCAGAAAAGCTTATATTGCATGGAACGACAACGAAGAATCCTCTGCCTCTTCGGATGAAGAAGAAGCGAATCTGTGTCTCATGGCAAATACCCACTCAGAATCAGAAAATGAGGTTAGTTCACAATCTAATCCAACCTATGATGAGCTACAAGAAGCTTTCAATGAGCTGCATGATGATTATGTGAATTCCATAAAACAGTTGTTAAACACAAAGAAAATGCTTGAACAAATGAGAAATGACCATAAAGAAATTGAAAATTTATGTGAACAACTGAAAAAGGATTCACATGACAAATCTGCAAAATGCATTGAACTTGAGAATAATGTTGCATCATTAAAATCTGATTTATTGAAGTTTGCTAATAGTAAAGATAAACTGAATGTCATACTTAACAATCAAAGACATGTTCATGAAAAATATGGTTTAGGATATACACCAAATATGCATGTTAAAAGAAATAAAAATAGATATGGTATTGGTTATATGCAAACCAGAAATGTCAAACATGGTCAAAAATCTGCTATTGCTAAGAGTATGTATGACATCTTTACTAAACCAAACAAACATTCATCCTTTGATGGCAAATGTCATTTCTGTTGCAGAAAGGGACATTTTGTGTCAAATTGCAAATTTAAAAAATTAGCCAATAGAGGATGGAAGCAAGTTTGGATAGCAAAGAAATCTGTGTTTGACACTAACCATCCAGGACCCAATTTAAATTGGGGACCTAAAACAAAATTCTGATTGTATGTTGCAGGTGTGCTTGACATCCACTAAGCATTCATGGTATTTAGATAGCGGATGCTCAAAGCACATGACAGGTGACAAATCCAAATTCCTGTCCTTGACATTAAAGGAAGGAGGTTTTGTCAAATATGGTGACAACAACAGAGGAAAGATTATTGGAATTGGTGACATAGGCAATGAGTCAACTGCAGTAAATAAAAATGTCTTATATGTTGAAGGACTAAAACACAACTTGCTGAGTATAAGCCAGCTATGTGATAAAGGTTTTCAAGTAAGTTTTTCATCACAATCTTGCATTATTGAGCATAAAGATGACAAACACATGAAGCTAGTTGGTGACAGAATTAATAACATTTACATGTTAGATTTCAATTCTGTACCAAGTACTATATGCTGCTTGTTATCTAATTCAGATGAGACATGGCTATGGCATAAACGTATAGCTCATATTCATATAGATCATTTGAATAAACTTGTTAGCAAACAGCTAGTTATAGGTCTACCAAATAGGAAGCTTTCTAAGGATAGACTGTGTGACTCATGAGAAAAGCAAACTGGTTAAGACTCCCTTTCCCTCTATAGATTTGGTTAGAACAAATAGAGTTTTGCAGTTAGTTCACATGGACCTTTTTGGACCTGCCCAAGTTAAGAGTTTAGGAGGTAACCTTTATGGATATGTGTTGGTTGATGATTATTCAAGGTTCACATGGACATATTTTCTGGCACATAAAAGTGATACATTCTCAAATTTTAAGAAAATTTGCTGCTTTGGTTCAAAAATGAGAATGACCAGAAAATTGTTTCAATTAAAATTTGTGATCATGGAGGTGAATTTCAAAATGATTCTTTTTCAAAATTATTGTGAACAACATGGAATCAACCACATATATTCTGCCCTAGGGACACCACAACAGAATGGGGTAGTGGAGAGGAAAAATAGATCCCTAGAAGAGTTAGCTAGGACTATGCTTAAGGACTCCAACCTACCTAAGTACTTTTGGGCAGATGCAATTAGTACAACCACTCATGTTGTCAATAGAGTTCTCATTAGGCCCTGCTTTAGGAAAACACCCTATGAGCTTACAAGGGTAGAAAACCAAACCTTTCCTACTTTAGAATCTTTGGTTGTAAGTGCTTTGTGTTGAACAATGGCAAAGAACACCTAGAAAGTTTGACCCTAAGGCAGATGAAGGTATCTTTCTAGGATATTTCCCAACTATTAAGGCCTATAGAATCTACAACAAAAGAACAAAGACCATAGAAGAGTCAGTTCATGTAAATTTTGATGAATTATTTACAGAAAACTTGAACAAAACTCCTTCTAAGGTTGATGACTTTTTGGACGAAGTTGTAGAGTCTGAAACCACTAGAACAACCTATAGCTGACCCTCCAACTAGATCAGACCTTGTAGAACCTATAGAAACCAGTGAGTTACCTAAGGAATGGAAGTTCAACAGAACCACCCCTTAGACAACATTATAGGCGATATCTCTAAAGGTGTTGCAACTAGGAGAAACCTTAGTCAGTTTTGTAACTTTACAGCCTTTGTATCTCAGATTGAACCTAAGAACATTAAGAAAGCCCTGTTAGATAGTGAGTGGATACTTGCTATGCAAGAGGAGTTAAACCAGTTTGAGAAAACAAGGTGGTGGAGTTTAGTACCTAGGCCATAGGGTAAGCACGTCATAGGAACCAGATGGGTGTTCAGAAACAAGTTGGATGAGAATGGTGTGATAACAAGGAACAAAGCTAGACTAGTAGCCAAGGGTTATAGTCAAGATGAGGGAATAGATTTTGATGAAACATATGCCCCTGTAGCTAGATTATAACCCATAAGAATTTTATTGGCTTATGCTTGTATAATGGACTTTAATCTTTATCAAATGGATGTGAAAAGTGCCTTTCTCAATGGTGACCTTCAAGAGGAAGTTTTTGTTAGCCAAACACCTGGTTTAGAAAAACCTGATTTTCCTAATCATGTGTATAAGCTCTCAAAGGCCCTCTATGGGTTAAAACAAGCTCCAAGAGCTTGGTATGAGAAAGCTCAGCAATTTCCTTATTCAACAAAACTTTTAAGAGGAAATGTTGACAAGACCCTTTTCACAAAAACTACTGGAAATGATATCTTGCTTGTCCAAGTATATGTTGATGACATAATATTTGGATCTACAAATAATAAATTGTGCAAAGAATTTGAAAATCTGATGAAAGGTAAATTTGAAATGTCAATGATGGGTGAACTGTCATATTTCTTGGGATTTCAAATTAACCAAAGCAAGCAAGGCATTTTCATTAGTCAATCTAAATACTGTTCTGATTTGATAAAGAAATTTAACTTTGAAAATCTTAAGTCCATTTGATACACCCATGAGTCAAGGAAATTACTTAGACCGAGATGAGAAAAGGTAAACCTGTAGATGTTACTAGATTTCGTGGTATGATAGGATCTTTGCTCTACCTTACAGCAAGCCGACCAGACATCATGTTTAGTGTTTGTTATGTGTGCAAGGTATCAATCAAATCCAAAGGAATCTCACGTCAGTGCAGTTAAGAGAATTTTCAGATACTTGGTAGGAACTAAGAGTCTTGGATTTGGTATCCAAAAGGATCAACTTGTACCTTAGTTGGTTACTCAGATTCAGACTTTCCGGATGTAAACTCGACAGGAAAAGTACTCAGGAACTTGTCATTTACTTGGAAACTCTCTTGTGTCATGGTTTAGTAAGAAACAGACAAGCATTGCTTTATCAACTGCTGAAGTTGAATATATTGCAGCTGGGAGTTGTTGTGCTCAGATACTTTGGATGAAACAGCACTTATTGGACTTTGGTGTTGATTTGGGAACAGTACCTATCATGTGTGACAACACAAGTGCAATAAGTATAACCAAGAATCCAATAATGCACTCCAGGACCAAACACATTGAAGTAAGACATCATTTTATAAGAGATCACTTTCAAAATGGAATCATTAAGCTTGAGTATGTTAACACTGTCGAACAGCTAGCTGGCATCTTCACAAAAGCTTTACCAAGAGAAAGTTTTCTGTATATAAGGATGAAACTAGGGATCATTGATCCTAGTGAGGTATGATCGTTGATTCTTTCATTGGATTTCTGGTGTTTGCAGTTGTTTCTCCAGTTACATCGATTTGGAAATCGATTACCAGCATGGTAAATGGTTTATAAAATCGATTTGGGAATCGATTGCTTTGGCCCAGAATTCAAAGTTCAGAAATTTTTTTTTTAACTTGCCCGAAGCCGTCGATTGGGAAATCAACTAGTTCTTCTTTCAACGTTGTTAAGACAATCGATTTGGGACATCGATTAAGTAAAACTGGAATTTCGATTTTGGGAAATCGATTTGAAATATGACCGTTGTGACTAGCCGTTATGTGTAATAATTACTAAATCGATTGACAAGTACCAAGCAAACGTAACCTAATCGATTTGGGAATCGATTTACACGTTTAAGGTTTAAATAGGAACAGTTCTCAATTGATTTATGCACTGCATTTCTCCAAATTTCACAATTTTCTCTGTTTGCTTCATCCTTATGTCTCTGCTATTGTATTTTGTTGCTATCTACAACTCCAATCTACAATCTATCTACTTCAATCTACGAGTATGGCACGATTAAAACAAACCCATGCACGCACTCATTCACCTTCATCATCTTCAACCAGTGAAACCCCTTCACCACCACCCACTCTAACAAAAAGAGTACCCATACCTACACATAAAATACTTGCCAAAGACAAAGGCAAGGCACCCGCTCCTATTCAGAGAAGCCTAAAAAGCGAAAGGAACCCCCAACGGAAAAACTCATGGCTGATGCCATGAAGGTAATTTCACAAAAGAGGAAGAAGAAACCTGTTTCTTCACCCCCTGCCAAGAAAGTTCCTGCATCCAAGGAAAAAGATGCAGAACCTTCTATACCATCAGACTTTCTGAAGAGAATAATCCATGATGGTAGGACTCTGGATTTTGCCTACTTTGATACTGACGGTTTTACGTTTCAGAATCATCTGTGATTTCACGGTCTTGAGAGCTTTCTATCTTCTACACTCGACAGTTATCCACGTTTGATAAGGGAATTTTATTCTACGTTTAAGCTGACTGAAGAAGGTTTTAAGGCTCAAGTCCAAGGTAAAAGGATTGCTATGTCATTTGATGATTTTTCTACCTTATCAGGATTGCCTTTTTACGGAAAATCTATCGACGGCAGTTCTGAATGCTGATACAGCTGACGAAGGTTGGGAAGAATCTGTTGACCAGGCAATGCTGCAGTAAAGGACCTGATGATTGATGGTTTTGTGGAAACCATTTCATTACCTATCGGTCAAATGAAGGTCCAACATCGGATGCTGATGTACACGCTGACCAGGATTGCTGTACCTCGTTCAGGCAACCATGCAGTAGTTCAGAAATTGGACATACTACTGTTATGGGGTTTATCAAAGGAGCTCAGGATGAGCTGACTTGGATTGTGCTAAGGCACATGCTGGAAGCTTCACAGAGCAAGCTTATGTTGCCTTATCCACAGCTGATTTACCAAGATTCTTAAACATTCAAGGTTTCGTTTGTTAATGAAGAATCTGCAAAGACCACTCTGATATTTGGAGAATCAATTGTAACCAATGCAATTGAAAAGGGTACATGGGTATATGGATAAGACCTCACCTACTGTTGAACCAGCACAACCTCAACCTCAACCTGCTATTTGCCACAGCCCCTCCTGATTTGTTGCTAAGATTAATGGAATTCATAGAAGCTCAGATGGCACACAATCCAAGATGCTAGAATCACAGTCCAGAATGGAAGCTAATTTAAGGACTCTCCAGGCATCCTTGGATTCGGTTGTTCAGGATGTGGATGCGATTCAAGCTCACTAGGGAAATCAAGCTGTCATTTGAAGACATCGCAGACATCGGTCGTCAAGCATCAGAGGAACCTAACTCAACTCCCTAGATCACCCTGAGACTCACGTTGAGGAGACACCTGCTGAGGTTAATACAGCGGTCTTTGCCTCTCCCGTAGGTAATAGTGAGGACCAGCCTAGTTTAGGAGATTAGGAGTTTAGGATATGTGTTTTTTGCTATGACTTGTTGTACTCATTTAATCTATATCGATAATGAATTAAAACGTTATCTTCATTTCTCTTGGAATTCTTGTCTTAATCCTTTGATATGCTCATTAATTGCTCTGTTTTTCATTGCTCTGATACACAATGTTTTATGATTTCAATCCCCAATGCTTATGTTCTTTAACATAGGGGGAGGAAATTTTTTTTCTGCCTTTTTGCCTTAACTGACAAAGGGGGAGAAAAATTATAACTTGCTAGTACTTGTTGCATTTTTTTTGCTCTGATGACTAAGCTCTGATTACTGAAAATGAATTATTTTTTTAATGTAATAATGATCTGATTTTGATAAAAAGCATGTGTATTGTTATGCTAAGATGCTCTGATACTTCTGATTCTATGATCTGATAATGGTACATTTATGCTATGAAATGTTGTTAATATTATGTCTTGAAATGCTCAACTCAAGTTAAAATTGTATGATTGTCACTTATGCAAAAAAGGGGAGATTGTTGGACTTTAGTCCTTTGAATCCTAATTTTGACATAATTAACAAACATACAATGTTCATACATCATATGATAAATCTAACATTTTAATTCAGCAAGATTTCAGGAACAACAATCCAATCCTACACACTTGAGACCCAAATTGCTTGATGAAAACACAAGAAATCAACAAAAGTTGACTATTGACTGAGTAAATCGATTGGGAAATCGATTTCATAACAAGGGTGTAAGGAAACATAACTGTTTGTGATTGTATAATCGATTAGGCAATCGACTGGCACAATTAGAAATGAAAATTGCACAAGTCAGTGGCAACCTGTTTTACAGGCTAATCGATTGGCAAATCGATTGTGCACATCACAAATTAAAAACTGATTGAAACAAATCGACTGG
>PGWS01020026.1:0-11099 GCA_002896235.1 Cicer reticulatum
TTGCTTGTCCTCCTTGTCTTCTGTTTCTATTCCTAAAACTACAGGTGAAGCATTATCCCACCCTGAGTGGAGGCAAGCAATGCTTGATTAGATGTGTGCTCTACAAAGCAGTGGTACTTGGGAATTGGTACCTCTACCTCATGGGAAGTCGGTAGTCGGGTGTCGTTGGCTTTATACAGTGAAGGTTGGTCCTGATGGTAAGATTGATCGATTTAAGGCTCGTTTGGTAGCCAAGGGATATACTTAGATTTTTGGGTTGGATTACAGTGACACATTCTCACCGGTTGCCAAAATGGCATCTGTCAGACAATTTTTCTCCATTGCAGCAATTAGACATTGGCCTCTCCATCAGCTTGACATTAAAAATGCCTTTTTGCACGGTGATCTTGAAGAGGAAGTGTATATGGAGCAACCACCAGGATTTGTTGCTCAGGGGGAGTCTTCCAACATGGTTTGTCGGCTACACAGGTCCCTTTATGGTCTTAAACAGTCTCCTAGAGCTTGGTTTGGCAGATTCAGCTCGGTAGTACAAGAATTTGGTATGATCCGCAGTGAAGCCGATCACTCTGTATTTTATCATCACTCAGCTCAAGGGTGCATCTATCTTATTGTTTACGTGGATGACATTGTTATAACTGGTAGTGATCAGCAAGGAATGCTCCAGTTAAATCAACATCTCTCAAATAAATTTCAGACTAAAGACCTTGGTAAACTCCGTTATTTTCTGGGTATTGAAGTAGCTCAATCCAAGGATGGCCTTGTAATTTCACAAAGAAAATATGCTATGGATATTCTTGAAGAAACTGGCCTACTAAATGCCAAGTCAGTTGATACTCCTATGGATCCAAATGTCAAACTCCTACCCAATCAAGGGGAGCCTCTATCAGATTCAGGAAGATATAGGAGATTGGTTGGAAAATTAAACTATCTCACAGTCACTCGTCCTGACATTTCCTTTGCTGTCAGTGTGGTAAGTCAGTTCTTAAATTCTCCTTGCCAAGAACATATGGATGCTGTAATCCGGATTCTTAAATACATCAAAAGTGCACCTGGAAAAGGTCTCATTTATGAAGATAAAGGACATACTCAAATAATTGGCTACTCAGATGCTGATTGGGCAGGCTCACCCATAGACAGACGATCAACTTCCGGGTATTGTGTACTCATAGGAGGAAATTTAATATCTTGGAAGAGTAAGAAACAAAATGTTGTTGCAAGATCAAGCGCTGAGGCAGAATACAGGGCCATGGCACTAGTAACATGTGAACTCATCTGGCTGAAACAGTTACTGAAAGAACTTCAATTTGAAGAGACCAGCACAATGACATTAATATGTGATAATCAAGCTGCATTGCACATTGCCTCGAATCCGGTTTTTCATGAGAGGACCAAGCATATTGAGATTGACTGCCATTTTGTTAGAGAAAAGATTGAATCAGGTGACATCATCACCAGCTTTGTCAAATCCAATGATCAGTTAGCAGATGTGTTTACAAAGTCATTGCAGGTCCTTAGAATATTATATATGTAACAAGCTAGGTGCATATTGATTTATATTGCTCCAGCTTGAGGGAGTGTTGAATACATATTTAGAATGAAATAAATATATATGGGCTGTAAGTATGTAAGTATTCTGGCCGTTAGCATACTGGTAAAATTAGGGTTATTTTAATACCTGTGTCTATATAAAGAGATTCGCTTGTGTTAGTTGAAACACACGGGTTATTCTATATGCTTTTTGCATGTCCTGTCATTCATTGATATTCTTGCATGGTTTCGCAGTGACCCATTGGTCTGCTATGCCTGTTCAACAGCACCAGTGTGAAACAAACGCGACTCTGCATATAAGAACAATGGGGCCATCTATCCCCAGCGGAATCAAATGAAGCTAAGATCAAAGCAAGATCTCTCAAACCATTGGACAAGCCCGATACGGCCAGCTCAGATTCAGGTCATAGAACTGAGCGATGACGATGACGAGGAAAAATGAAAAACCAAGCCCATAAAACCGGTCCTGCCGAGGATTTGCATCGTCAATGTGGGCATTACAGAGTCCTCAGGGACAGGTACAAGACCTTTCTCCATAACTTCTCTAAAATGTTGGAGTGATGCTCGCTACCTTTTCTCCAGACTTCAAGTTTGGAGGGCAGGCCAAAGTCAACATCAAAGTGTACTATTGGTGGATGTTCTACCCAAATATTTTCCCCTGCTTTTTTTTTTAGCAATTTTATTAAGGTGTCAGTATAGTATAGTTGGGATGTCGGTTATCATAGTGATGCTTTTGCATACAGTTTTGATTTAAAAAAAAAATATGTTTTTCCAATCATGGTCAATAACTCGGTTTGATTTTCAAGCAAACCGACAACTGTGACTTATAATTGTAACTTACTGTTCAAATTGCTTCTGATGTATTTGATCCAGATCGGTCATACTGATTCTATAGGTAACCTTCAACCTGCATCTTTTTGTTGTAACTTAGAACTCATCAAGTTACTTACTATTTGGTTGTGTTGCCTCTTCCCTTTCCTTGCTTGTCTCCCTCTTTAATCTGCTCCTACTATTTGTTGTAGTATGTTGTTGCTCCATACCAATAGCTCAATATACACATGCTTCCACCACGGGAAGTCTTAGTGTCCATTGGTTGTGAAATTTCTCTGTATTTGTTTCTTCAGTGTATTTATTTATATTTAATGAGAGATTGTTGAAAATTATTTCATGGACACAAGATTAATGTTATTTAATGTATTTTGAATAATAACAATTTTTGATATGTTATTATTAAAAATTGCAGACAGTGTTTCTTTTAAAGTCTTTTACGTGTTAATAAATAAATTTAACAAAATCTTAAGAGATGTAATTAAAAATGTGTTTTTATAAAGTAGATGTTCCCTTAATTTCAAATCATGTAAGATTGTCCAAATTGGTGATTGTGGAGATTGTAGTGAAAGATATCAAATTGGTAGGAGGGTTGATGTTTATAGATTTAGGTGGATAATAAGTGTTGACAGCAGTATAGTATGGTACATATAATGATAAAGAGGGTGAGGGTTTATAAACAAAAGTAGCTTAAATGGATGTTCAATTTACAAGTTTTAAATTTTTCATCTCCAATTTTTATATTATTTTCATAAGTTTCTGTCCAATAGTTTCACCGAAGAGAATTAAGAAGAGAATGTGCTTGAGAGGATGTATTCACTATTTATACTTAAAGTGTTTTTTATTTCTTTAAAAGTATCTTTTTTTATTTCTTTCAATTTTTAAGATTGACCGTATAATTGACGAGAATTGATAATAAGAAGAAGATATGAACAACTCTAATTTTTATTTTCATATTTTATTGTTGTAAAATATTTTATTGATTAACAAATTTACCAATTAATTTTATTTTGTTCATTTGGACTTACAATTGATAACAGTCACATGGATGTTTTCTTAATGTAGTTAAATAAAAGTTAATAAATAAAATAAAATTCCGTGTTTCGTTTGAGAATTAAATTATCTATATGAGAAAATATTTAAGGGATTGATCAAGAAAAATGAATCAAATATAAATATATTAGAGACATTGAAGAAGATATGAGAAAAAAGATTTATATATATAGAAAAAAATTATATAAATAATATATCATACTATACTTAGCCTTTATCCTAGGAACGAACTATCTTAATTAACAATTTGTCATTTGAAATATCATTTTAAAACCTTACTAGTAACGAGTTATTTATCGATCCGTCAATTAAAAAAAAATAGTTTATCTAAGAACCTCATTTTAAAAGAATAATAAAGAATCATTTACTTGAAGGACTTTTACTACATTTTAATTACTCAAAAACACAAGTCTGTAGGGGTAGTATTCCAGGGTTTTCTAGTTCTAACATTTTGGCGGACAACCTCTCTCTCGTTACACTACACACTCACTTCTCAAAAATAAACGAGCACGATTCATTTTTCTGTGCAAAGTCCTAACGCTCCTTCCACCACACCTTCCTCCGCCCGCCTCTCTCCTTAAACCACCGAACATTTCTCTTCATCAACTTCACGGTAACTTCCGGTCTCTCTCCGATCTGTTCGCGTTATGCATGCCACTCTTAAGTACTCTATGATTTAGGGTGTTAACTTCTGATTTGTTAATATCATTAATATCTTCTTTTTGCGCGCTGTAAACGCAGAATCTGATGTGTTTTTGTCGATAAAATACCGATGTGTTTCGGTTATTTAGTTTGAATATTAATTGCTTGCGTTTTTGAATAAATGTGCTGCAGCGAAGGTTCAAATTTTCGGAGAGGTCTCTATAAGGTTATGTGTTTGGTATGGATTCTAGAGTTTTTGGCTGAAAAATCTTAGGACGTTTTTTAATACCTATGAAATCATGCAGTCGCCTGTTACTAGTTAATCTTTCTCAGTAAGTTCTCCTCTCTCTCACTCATCTCTCTCTTACCATTTTAGTGTTTTGTTAGCTTGTGGTTGATTGAAATGATTCATTATAAGTTTGAGTTTCTTTGATCATGTGATAATCAACTAAGAGGTAGTTACTTTGTCTGTTTCATTTTATATAAGATTTGTGTTAATTTAATGAGTTAATAAGCAAGGAAAGACTTTTGAAGCGAACGGAATTGTCTATCTTTCTAGAAACAATAAAAATGTTAAAAGACTGTTTTCATTATTTACGGAATAATCGTATTTTCATTAACTAGCATTTTCATTTTTATTTCCATGAAGACAATGGTTAACTTAATAGAGTTTATCATCAATGTTAAAATGAACACACATTTTAGGAAATGAAAACAAGAAATGTTTTCACAAAGTAACCGGCTAATATTTGCCATATTTCGTTGATTACTTTAGGACCCTTTCTCTGGTGTATACTTTTCCATTTTCATATTGGAGGAAGCATCTTATGGAAAGTTTTTGAAAATGCATTTAAAAAATAGATTGAAAATATATGTGTTTCTAGTTTCGTGTAGTATAAAGCATTCTCTCTATTATCTGTCCATTTTCTCTTTATCACATCTATAAAAGGAAAATCCAAAATCAAATGTCATTCCAGCACCTCCACGTATGAACTAGAAATTGAAGCATGGAAATTGATAATGGAAATTGATTATGAAAATTGAAGATGTATTTTAGAAAGTAGACAGTTCAACTTTTCATTTTAATTTATTCTGACGTTTCTTAATATATTGAATTATGTTGTACATTACAACATGATTGTGTTTATATGGATTTACTCATCAAACCCATGCTTTAAATTGCAGAGGACTCTTTGAAACGTGAGTCTGGAGCAAAGGTTCTCATTGCTAATATTCAGCATAAAGGTGAACCTATTACTCTTACCGTCAAAAACTTAGTAGTGCTTGCTATTTCCTTATATTCATTTGTTGTTAATTTAATTTGATTGTTGATGAATGGATAGGCTGTTGCTGATATAATCGTACGACCTTGGGTCCCAGGGTCCATGCTTAAAGCTTCTTGATGCTTCTGGAGGTTAGTATTTTCATTCTTAATCAGCTTTAGCTTATTAAGCACTATTTGTATCTTCAGTGTCTATGTACATGGTTTTTGCTGATTGCAAGCTGCAGTAAGTTGTTTAGTACAAGTTGTTTGGTATTGTTTTTGTTTTTTTAACATGATAGATAATTCTTTAAAGTTTTAGGTTCTGGGTATAAAATTGTTCATGTTATAGTGTTTATGATAAAGATTTAGTTTTAAGTCTTGTGTTTCCGAGCACTTTTTTGACACCCATTCTTTTCCGTATAAACTAACAGGAATTGTGGTGACAAATGATGGAAATGCTATCTTACGTGAATTAGATATTGCTCACCCAGCTGCCAAGGTACTTGTCTCTTCATTTCATTGATACTGCTCTGTGGTACATATATTGCCATAGGGTGCTTTCTTGACCATGTCTTATAAAGGCACAACTTTCTGGTTTCCATTGAATTTTCTAGAGTTTGTTTCTTTTTGTTTCATACTTTCTAAAATTGTTGGCTTATTGGGATGGCTACAGTCTATGATTGAATTAAGTCGCACCCAAGATGAAGAAGTTGGAGATGGAACTACATCAGTCATCATTCTTGGTATGCTCTTTGTGCATCTATTTATTAATTTTATTTATGCATGTGTGTATTTTATGTGTGATTTATATTTCATAATTGATTACCGTGTTATATTTAATTGGGCCTACATTAGTTTACTATCCATGAACCATGGCATCATTTTGTAAATATGTTTTATATTTCTACTTGGTTTTCTCAGATTAGTTGTGACCCTTTCATACATAGCTTTGATTGCTTAAATGTTAACCCTTCTCTGAAGCCTTCCTAAATAAATAAATCACTTGCAGATCTTTTTGATTCCTACTTTATAACAAATTCTAGGGTTTGTTGGTTGTTACATGCTGAATGGTGGATTAGTTTTTTCCTGATTTATTGGAATTTCTTTTTCCGATACCAATATCGTGTTTTGTGCAGCTGGTGAGATGCTCCATGTTGCTGAAGCATTCATTGAAAAAAACTATCACCCTACAGTTATTTGCCGAGGTATTTTAATAGTATTAATCAGCAGTTCTTCCCTATAGTATGAAAAATTGAGTATAATGCGTTAATGACTCCAATTGTGTTATTTGCAGCATATATCAAAGCTTTGGAGGATGCTATTGCTGTTATTGACAAAATTGCAATGCCTATTGATGCTCAGGATCGTAAGTTTTTTTAAGATTGGTGTTTTTGTTGTTGTTAAAAATACCTTCCGAGTAAAATGCAAAAGTTTACAGTGAGCTTAACTTTGTCAAGTCTGTATTCCAATTTTTGTGTGGAAGAGGATCCTAGATAGATTGTTCCAAAGGTTTGAGTTGGGATTTAATTTTTGAAGAGTGCTAGCATGTGGGTCCCATATGAATTTGGTGGGATCCATGTAGATTAACCAATCAAAGAGAGTGTGTTGGAAAATGTGTGTTGTTAGCATTATTCAGTCTGCTTCAAAATCTCCTAGTAGTCCTCACTCCTCAATAATACAGATTCTATTGATGAATTAAAATGCAGGAGGAACAATGCTGGGGCTTGTAAAAAGCTGCATAGGTACCAAATTCACAAGTCAATTTGGGGATTTAATTGCTGTGAGTATACTTCTCTTGGCTAGATTTCCAGATGATATTCTTCTTTGCTCCTTTGTATTTTTTAAATATTTGAGCTAGATGTTCATTTTGGCAACTGGTTATTCTTGAAATGCTTAATGAAGGACTTGATTGTGACTAAGGGGGAGGGTAGTTACAAGCCTACAACAATATAGTAAATTCTAAATATTATCATATGTAGGTAATTGTACTTTCCTACAACAGCACAAATCAATGTTATTTTTTTATTAATCCAATGTAATTGGTTGCTATTCACGTTATGGTTTTTGGCATGTAGACAAGTGTTTTTAAGTTGTCTTCATTTAAATTGGCAACACATATATTAGTTTATTTATGCGATATACTGTTTTCCTATATCAATTCAATGGTTTTACATGCAAATTGCAAAATTATTGAATAGTGTTAAAATTATCTCATTATTACTGCTCGATCTACTTTGAGGGCTGCAAAATCTATTAAAATTATCTCATTGTTACTGCAAAATCTATTAAATAGTGTTAAAATCTTTTTGTGCAATTGCATGACATTTCTAGATTATTGAATTGTGTATGAAGTGTTCTGCTTGGTTATTCTCCAGGATCTAGCTATTGATGCTACTACAACAGTAGGAGTTGATATTGGGCAAGGTTTGAGGGATGTTGATATTAAAAATTATATCAAGGTTGAGAAGGTCCCTGGTGCACAGCTCGAGGATTCGAGAGTTCTTAATGGAGTTATGATAAACAAAGATGTGGTTGCCCCTGGCAAGATGAGGAGAAAGATTGTTAACCCTCGTATCATTCTTCTTGATAGTCCTCTTGAGTATAAAAAGGGTGAAAACCAAACTAATGCTGAATTGCTTAGAGAAGAAGACTGGAGTCTCTTATTGAAGTTGGAGGAAGAATACATCGAGGAGCTCTGCATGCAGATATTGAAGTTTAAACCAGACTTGGTCATTACAGAGAAGGGTCTTAGTGATTTGGCATGCCATTATTTTAGCAAGCATGGAGTTAGTGCCATCAGAAGACTGAGGAAAACTGATAATAATCGAATTGCCAAGGCATGCGGTGCTGTTATTGTGAACAGACCAGATGAGTTGCAGGAGTCTGATGTTGGTACTGGTGCAGGGTTGTTTGAAGTTAAGAAAGTTGGAGATGAGTACTTTGCTTTTATTGTTGATTGCAAAGAACCCAAAGCTTGTACTGTTTTATTACGGGGTGCTAGTAAGGATCTCTTGAATGAGGTTGAAAGAAACCTACAAGTAAGTTGTTGATATTTGTATATCAAAGACCAATCAAATTTAGTCATACTGCTTTCTGAAACTTTTTTTCCATGTCAGGATGCCATGTCTGTTGCTAGGAACATAATAAAAAATCCAAAACTTGTTCCTGGAGGTGGTGCTACTGAGATGACTGTGTCGGCTACTTTGAAACAGAAGAGTTCTTCTATTGAAGGCATAGAGAAGGTGAGTGTATTTCAGTATTGTTTCAATGAACAAGTGGATACTTATTCATTTTAGGTAGGTTCTAGTTCCTCTCGTGTCGAACAGCAGTTTACTCTGGTTCTCATCTTTTATTTTTGTTGACTACAGTGGCCATATGAAGCTGCTGCCATTGCTTTTGAATCTATTCCACGTACTTTGGCCCAAAATTGTGGAGTAAACGTTATCCGGACAATGACTGCACTACAAGGAAAAGTAAGAATAGTTTGCTAGTATATATTCTCTACTGTCCTTTTTTATCTGATGTCAATCATGTTTAATTTGTGTTTTTGAAAATTATAGCATGCAAATGGAGAAAATGCATGGACTGGCATAGATGGAAATACTGGTGCCATCGCTGACATGCAAGAGCGCAAGGTACTTTATTTTATCATATTCTTGAAGTTTGTATTTTATAAATGATACCCAAAACTATCCATTGTTATTTTTCCAACTAAGTTTAGTGCCATTTGAATTAGACCCTGCATATTCCATTTACTTCTAAAAATAGGTAACATTGAGAAGAAATCCATGTCTATTTCATTATAATGGGAATACTTTTGCACCTTAAAATCCAATTTGCTCAGTGTATGTCAGCAATTAGGATCTGTGTGATATTTTTGTCACATGGTGTTAGAATCTGGGATGCTATATAATGTAAAGGCACAAACGTTTAAGACTGCCATTGAAGCTGCATTGCATGCTTCTGAGGATTGATGGATATTGTGGTGGATCAAGAAGAAGCAAGCCTGGTGCTTGGCCCCTCAAAGCCTAAGATTGAGATGAGGAGATGCTGATGGCGAGCAAATCCTTCCCGGACTGAAACTCATTCCCCTGACATGGTTTTTTTGACAGATTAGAGTTGAAAATCTTCTAGGTTCTGTTCCTTTTTTGAACTTAAATTACTAATATTCTTAAGGAAGTTTTGGTTCCTTGTTGTGTTGTTAGTGCCTTGTAACTCTTTGGAAAATTCGTGAACTATTAAATGATTTTCAAGTCAACATGTGCTTTATTCGAGTGTTCTCAGTCCATTGTTGAATGCCCCAGGCTTAAATTGTTGTTTTCACCACTTCTGAAGGTTTTTTCCTTGTTTTTCCAGTAAATTTTAGAATATATATATATATAATTTATATGTGGTACTGATGAGATACTGAGGTACTTTCGTTGCCGGTGTCATTGATTGGCTTGTTTTAGATTGAAAGATTGTTTAGTTTATCATTGCGATGTAAACAACTGCGAAATGGAATGATTATGCAAGTTTTATTAGCTGAATTAAGAACATATTAGAAATATGTTGGTTGAACGAATTTCAATTGCTTTCTCTTTTATTTCTTCCTTATGAAAGATAAATCACCATTTTTGTTCTTTTTTACGTAAGGCTCTTAATCTAAGAAGTTGACGTTGCTGCCACTTAGCACACGTGGTATATAAATTTAGTAAGTAATTCTTATTAACCTCTTCCATTGATTTGGGACTTTTGATCCGTTCAACCTCTTCCTCGGATGAGGATTTCATTAGTTGTGGTGTGTAAGCCTTCACTTTTCTTTTTCTCTATTCCCTCTCATTCAGTCATAAATTTTTTTACATATCACCACATCACATTATTAATGGTTGAAGGTACTTTGGATAAAAGTTAATTATCTTTATTAATCTAACAGTTATGATTGATAAATAATTTTTTTACATTAGATTAGTTCCCCTATAGTTTAATTGTTATGCACTATCAGTGTAAAAAATTTAACATTGTTAGCAATTAAAACTTCATGAGAATTATTTTAAAATAGTGTTGATAAGTCAATATCATTATTGATCTAATGATTGTGATTGACTGATAGTACATATAAATTAAATTCTTTCAATAGAGTCTAATTGTTATGTCCTGTCAATATCAAAAGTTTTACAATATTAACACATCACATCTATGTACAGCTATTGATATCATGACCTGCGAGGTCCTCCCCCCATATATGTCTGAAGTGTTTTTTCCAGTTTTTGTAGAAAGAGAGCCCTTTTTTTGGCTATAGGAGGAAAACACTTTTGACAAGACCTTAACTTTCGAATTTTTTCATGAATTTTGCACGAATGTTCATAAACCCAATAATATCTCCTCAAAAAATTCTGGAATTTCTTTGACAAACAGTGATTTTTAAAAAATTATATAAGGGGCACATTTTCGAGTTGAGGGTACCATAGAACTTGGAATTATCTTCTTTGAAGTTTACAGGGCACCGTGTCCACATAATTAAATAACAACTTCCCACAAAAAAATTGGAATTTTCTGGAAAGGATTATTTAATTATAATTTTTTAAAGTGCAGAAAATATTAAACTAGATATTATTAACAAAATATTAAAGAAAAAATTAAAATATAAATTATGATTAAAATTTATCATGGGACTGCATCATAAAACACATAACATGGACATCAAAAAATTCGTTGAAAACAAAATTTGGATTGCGTTACTAAGTGACTCGTGACTAGGGGCTCGTGAGTCGCGACTCGTGAC
>PGWS01020029.1:0-20059 GCA_002896235.1 Cicer reticulatum
AATGAGTAATATAAATTATAAATATTATGTTTAGTTATTTAATTTATTTTTCAAAAATATAATGATATTTAAGAGGATAAGATTTTGAGTGAGTTTACATGTAGATATCATTAGATATTTGTGTGTGATATTTTAGTGTGCGTTAAACTATATAATAAATATGTGTATACGTTATATTTTAAGTATTTAAGACTAATTTCCTATTTTTAATTGGTTGGTTTTATAATAATTATCTTAAGATAGTAGTAATATTGTGATTAATTTCTTTATTTTTTATATATTTCTAGATTGATGATGATGGTGCTATACATATATCATGGGATTTATAATAAATATAAAAATTATTTTATGTTAATCTAATTATTTTATTATTTTGACCTATTCTATAAAGATGGTAGTATTTTTATGTGATTATTTTTGTAAAATAGTATTGTTAATAATTGTAGTAAATATGTGAATATGAGAGTTTTTGTTATTAATGTATTTTAAAAATACTAATAACTTAAATTACTTTTTATAAATATTAGTTGAAATATTGGTAAAAACAATAGTTTGAAATTGTGTTAAAAAAAAAATTAGTTTTGGTGATTTGTTGGTTATTCAATAATAATAATAAATAATAATAACTTAATTATAATAATATAATAATAATTAATTAATAATAATCATAATAAAATAATAATAATAATAATATAAATAATTAATAATAATAATATATAATAATCAAATATAATAATAATAATATAATTAATAATAATAATATTAATAATTAATAATAATAATAATAATAATAATAATATTTTGTCATGAATTGTTTCCTTTAGAATTAAGTTTTCTCTTTTTAATCTTTCCAAAATCATTTGAAGAAAGTTATGTTTTCCATCAAATCCTTGTGATCTTTATTTAGATTTTTTTAGTTTTGAATATACATACTTATTTGCATTCAAAAAATCATTTGAACTAGTTATTAATTCATTACGAGTTAGATAAAAAAAAATACATCAATTTCTTCGTCGTATTTTGAACAAGAGTCATAGTCTATGTTAGCCATTAGAGCCAAGTTTGCCAATTCTGCACCATTAGAGGATTCATCGTCAGAGTCATCCCATGTGATAAGACTTTTTTTTCTAGTCTTGGATTCTTTCCTCTGATTCCTTTTCTCAAGCTTTGGGAAATTTTCTTTGAAATGTCTAGGTTCCTTGCATTCAAAACAAGTGGATTTCTTCTTATTAGTACTTTTGTCTTTATTATGGTACTTCTTGAAAAGATTTTTCAGAAATGATATCTTTTTGTGCCACATGCGTTGAATTCTACTTGAAATGAAGGATAATTCCTCTTCTTTAGAATCAATAGTCTAACTTTCTAAATCATCCTCTAATTCTTCATCTACTTGCAACGCTTTCTTGTGTATGGTTCTAAGAGCCAAATATTTTTGCTTCTTCTTAGACTCGTCCTTGAAGGTGCAAACACAACAAGAGGGTTGAATTGTGTTTTTCTAAGTTGAAATCTTTTTGATAATTTGATTAAAACCGGTTCGATTTTGATGACTTAGAGTACAAGTTATAATATTACTAAGGAATGCATAAGTAAAGTGTCATAAACATTTTATCAAGGTTCACCACCAATTTGGTAGCTACCTACAATCCCCTCATTTATAAGGATGTAATCCACTAATTCAACTCCTTTAATTATACAACACTTGAACCTACACAAGCCAAGTCTTCTCCACACAATCTAACAACTCAATATTGTTGAAGGCACACAACACCTAGATCCTAAAAGCCATGTCTTCTCCACATAATTTGACAACCCCATATTGTTATTGGAAAACTACCCACTTAACCCTACAAGTCAAGTCTTCTCAACACAAACTGAGATCCACAGATTGCTTGAGGCACATTAAAGCCACTATCAAGATGGGTTACAAAGAGTTTGAGACTAATTTAATTTTGCTTCTACTATGCATAGTTATTACAATGATTTTCTCAGATTAACAATCAAACACTAAGCACTGAATAATATAACTTTGAACGAGCGTCGTTGCTGAAATTCAAACCTTGAATTCTGAGTTGTGAGAGAAATTTGAGTTAATTAGATTTTATGTATATTGTTGTGCTTGTTTTTCTTCTTTAGCCTTTGTCCACTATTTATAGATGAAATTGTGGTCTGAATTCAGTCCCTTGTGAATTCATAATCATATCTCTATTCCAGCTTGGTCAAAATGATTTTCTTCAAAAATAATTCTAAAAGATGTGTTTTGATAATATGATGTTTATGCAATTTTTTATTTCTGAAACTGATCTTAAGCAATTCTTTTAGAAAAATATTGTGTGCATTTGTTCAGATTACGTTTGTAAATTGATTTATTTGAGTCTTCCTTCATACGCTTTATTCGATATGGGCAGAAACAAAATATGAGCTTGTTTTTTTACCTTCAAAGGTAAAGATATGGCTAAGTACAATTTAATATTTCCTCAATCTATCAAAGCCTTTTACCTTGCTTCATATTCATTGACTTTTCTCCATCAGAAACATTGACTTTTATTGTTGGAGTCAGATGTTGGGTTGCTTGAATAACCAAAGTCAAAGGAAGATGTAAAGCTTCGCGACTTAGAATTAGTGGCATTGAAAACTTCACATTTGTTTCAATTTCAGAGTCAATGCAACTTCAGAGCGTGCTACGCTTCAGAGGCAACACTTTAGAAAGTGTTGCAGTCTTTAGGGTCAATGTAATATGAGCATCAAAGGCAAGCTTGAAGAGTGGCTTCAGACTTCAGAGACATGCTGAAGTTATTGTTCAATACAACATGCAGAAACACTGTTCATCATAACATGCAGAAATATTGTTCATTAGAGGCACGAAAACTCTAGAAACACGCTGATTCTTCATAGGCGCAAAATTCTTCGGAGGTAGTCTTCATACCCAGTTTTAGAAGTCGTATTCAGACCCAAACTTTAGAGGCAAACATTAGAGGTAGATGCGCATTCTTTTCCAGATCGTGTATTTGTTGACCTTTTTACTTCCTCTGGTGATATCCTATGGTGGTATCCTCTTGTGGGTGTCCTCTGGTGGTATTCTCTGGTGGGCATCCTCTGGTCGCTTCCTCTAGTACCTTCCTATGATTTTCCTCTTTAAATTTTGTGCATACTTAATAAAGCCATTAATTCCAATTAATTGTTCTCATAAAATACTTTTATGAACATCAAAACTCTAAGTGGAAAGCCAACCTAGTTCCAATAATCTCCTCTTTTTTGATGAGAACAAAAATGTATTGATTACACTAAGACGTTTGCTCCAGTGGCCAGGTTAGAAGCTATTCATATCCTACTTTCTTTTGCTGTAAATAATAACATTACATTATTTCAAATGAATGTTAAAAGTGATTTTCTAAATGGTTATATAAGTGAAGAAGTCTATGTTAAACAACCCCCAGGTTTTGAAAGTTCTGAATTTCCAAATCATGTTTTTAAACTTAGGAAATCTTTGTATGGTCTAAAACAAGCACATAAGGCATTGTATGATAGATTAGTAAATTCTTGCCTAAAAATAACTTTGAAAGATGACAAGTAGATAATACATGTTTTAGAAAATCAATGAGATAACATTCTTATTATTCCAGTTTATGTTGATGACATTATTTTTTGAAATACTAATGACACTCTTTGTAAGGAATTTTCTAAATTGATGCAGCTTGAATTTCAAATGAGTAAGATGGGAGAACTTAAGTTCTTCTTAGGGATACAAATTCAGCAAAGTAAAAAGGATTTATACATTCATCAAACTAAATATATAAAAGAGCTTCTTCGGAAGTTTAAGATGAGTGATTGCAAACCTATGGCTACACCAATACACCCTACTAGTTCACTTGAAAAAGATGATTCGGGCGAAAAATTTGTCCCAAAACCCTATAGAGGAATGATATGATCCCTACTGTACCTTACCGCTTCCAGACCTGACATCATATTTAATGTGCAAGATTTCGAGCAATCACATTTAACTGTTGTTAAGAGAATCCTTAGATACCTAAAAAGCACTACCAACCTTACCTGTTCTACAAGAAATCTCCAAAGTACAAACTTATTGGATTCTATAATTCTGATTATGCTGGAGATAAACTTGAGATAAAGAGCACTAGTGGTAACTGCACCTTTTTAGGTGAAAACTTAATATCTTGGTCAAGTAAGAGACAAAACATCATTGCAATGTCAACAACAGAGGCTGGGTACATTTCAATAGGTTCTCAACTACTTTGGATGAAGCATCAACTTGAAGACTACAAAATCCTAGAATCCAAAATTTCCATCTATTGCAATAACACATATGTCATCTGTCTAACAAAAAACCCTATCTTACATTCTAGAGCTAAACACATAGCGATCAAACACCACTTCATTAGGGACTTTGTTCAAAAAGAGGTATTTAACATTCAATTTGTAGACATTGAACACTAATGGACTGATGTTTTCACCAAACCACTACCTAAAGATAGGTTTGACTTTATCAAGAAAAACCAAAACCTTACCTTCATACCTGACTGATGTTGTGATCACTTCAAAGTATTTTAGTTTTATATTAGTTTTTATATTTTGTTGTATTATGTTTTATTTATTTTATTAAAAAAAAGGCGAAAAAGTTTCACTTTCAAATCTTTTTGTCTGATGATAAAAGGGGGAGAAAGATATGTGATAAAATGGGGAGAACATGATATTGAGACTTAGGGGGAGCCCTAAGTTAGGAGGAGTCAAAGAAATATAAAGAAAAGTTGTTAAAAATACAAGTTTTTGTCATCATAAAAAATAGGGGGAGATTGTTGGAACATGTTGGGTTTACATTTAGAGTTTTGATGTTAACAAAAGTATTTTTATGAAACCATATATTTTGACTTCATAGAGTATGAAAGAAGATTCATTTAATTGGAGAAAATCTAAAATAAGATTTGATTTAAATTTATAATTGATGAAAATCTAAAATAAGATTTGATTCATATTTGTAATTGAAGTAAATCTTTGACCAAGTTGAAAAGAAGATATGGTCAAAATTTGAAGAATATTTGATCAACATTTAGTGAAGATTTGAATAATATTTGATCAACATTTAAATTCTTCAGACTGAGTTTTATCATCAAATTAGCAAAAAGTTATCAACTTTATCAAACACAATACAATTCCCCTTCTTGTGTTTGCTTCACCAATATCAAAATCCTTGTGTGTATCTTCTTCTTCACTTCGCTTTTACTTTCTGATTTGCTTTAATCACCAAGTCACGATTAAGTTTCAAAAACAGTTTTAACAAACCATAACAAAATTCAAACCCCCATTTTTCTGTGTTATTGAAACTTTATTAGAATCCTTGAAACATAATTTGAGTCAAATAAGACACAAACTAGTACTGATGGAAATCAGCCTGATAATGGCACAACCAACTCATCCTTAAAGAGGTACATGAAATTGTACAATGACCCTCAAGAACCTCAATGACAAGACGCCAGTATGTTGAAAAATGGTTATGGTAACGAAAGCCTGAAGAGGCTATAGAACAATACTCAAAGCCTAATAAGGTAGAGTAAAGAATACTTCTAAAACTATTTATGCAAATAGTGGATTAAGCCCTCAACTGTACTGAAGAAAAACCTCTCTGTAAAGGGAGAAGTATAGGTAACAACAATTTGCTGTGAACTAGTATAAAACTATATGTGTCTCTATAGTCTCTTTAAATTATCGCATCTTAGTTCTTTATGATTCAATCTTACCTATTCTAAATTTATTTTAGTAGTAAGTTAAATATTTTGATAAAGAACAAAGGAAATTTTAAAATAGATTGAACATGACAAACACAATTCAAACCTCCCGTTCTTGTGTTTTCCAGCACTCTCAATCTCCAATCGGTAAACCAAGGTACTTGAAAGGTAGAAAGCCTTTCTTACAATTTAACAAACAAGTTGCTTCAAATGACCAAGACTTGTTAATATTCACCCCCACTAAAAGACCTTTACTAAAACTTACCTTTAAACTAGAAGCCAATTCAAACAATAGAAAATTTTCTTTGATAGCTCTAATGTTAACCCATATTTTTTCTCCCACTGTACGAGTATCATTTGCAAATTTTAAGTGGGACTCATGCAGGTCTGAGCGCACCCCCAACTTTTTATCCAAAAGGCCATTACTCGCCACCGAAGCATTTAAAGCAATGTTTTAAGACCTTACCTACCAATAAAAATAAAAAGAGGGGACAAAAGGATCCTCTTGCCTTAAGCCACACTACAACACAAATTCATCAATACGACTACCATTAACCAAAATGGATGCTGCTGCCGAGCGTAGACAAGCCCTTATCCATCTTTTCCATCGACCAGGAAACCTCATAGCCTTCATCACCATATCCATATAATCCCATAACACATAATCATATGCCTTTTCAAAATCAACTTTAAATAATATCAACTCCTGCTTCTTTTTTCGTGCTTCATCCTCAATTTCATTTGCCACTATAACGCCATCTAAAATCTAACGACCATTTAAAAACACCGATTGGTTTTTAGAAATAACCTTACTAATCACACTGTTCAATCTATTTGCAAGGATCTTAATCAAAACTTTATATATACATCCAACTAAAGAGATTGCATGAAAATGGTTCCCAAATTGGGAATTAGTCTTCTTAGGTGATAAAACAATGAAAGTATAATTTCAACCACTAACGTACTATTTGTATGATATCAGTCTTGAAACGCATAAAGTGATGTGTGTAAAGACCCACATTTATTTAAAAACTCAAGGGTAATAATAGTTAAATTAGTAAGTTCGAGGAATGAATTTTATTAACGCGGATCATTGAAATGCATTTTTTCAGTTTACAAAAAAAAAAAAAAATAAAAAGCCAATAACACTTAGTAAACATTAAAAGACCATCAAACTCGCTCTCACCCTCTCACTTTTATTTCAACACAAAAACCCACTTTCCTCCTTCTCTCACTTTCTCTCTCCCGTAACCCCTTTTCTTCACCTTCCACAACAACCAAAACAAATTATTTGCCCCATTCCTTATTTTCTCTACTCCACCATTTATTGCCATCTTTCCTCTAAATTTTACCACATTTTCTACATTTATTGTGAAATCATGATGAAGGAAGATAGTGAGTGAGAAGTTATCATGAAGATAGTGAGTTAGAAGTGAAAGTACCCACTCATGCAAGTTTTTCTCTTTTGTGTTATTTGAAGTAAAACTCTGACTCATGAACATAGAGATGATAATAAGTTTAATTGAGTAGAGAAAAGTAGTACATCGTAGTATAATCTTATATTTCCATGGGTCTCTTCAAACCCTATATCTAACAAATTGGAGAGTTTTGTCTAATTCTTTTGTATGTTGTTAGCATAGTTTTTAAATACTTGTCCTAAGGAATGAAATGATTATTTGATGTTCAGATCAATGGAAATTGCTTCGGTATTCCCTTTTAAAGGCGTTGGTTGACACCACGTTGATTTATTATATATGTGAGTAGTTGACGATCTCCTCTTCCGTATTTTTATTATTTCGATAAATTGTTATTTTACTTATTTTTTATATTAAATATTTATTCTAAAAAAAAGTGAAACACAATCTTTGATATTTAATATGTTTATAATTTGATTTATTTATGAATTTAAAAAACTATTTAAATATATATAATTATTTACAATTGGATGTGTTTTTCATAAGTTGCAATGTGATGAGAAATATTTTGGATATGTGTGTTGGAAAATCATTGTCATAATTACTAAATCATCAATAGGGGTAGGTGCACCAAGTTACGTCATTTTGATTGGAGATAATTACCCATTGGATGAAACTACCCTTATCAGAGATGGCATCCTTAGAAGGAGAGACTATCAACAAGATGTTACTTCCCAAATTGATGTGATATGATGTGTTTGGCAAGATGAGAGGAAAATAGCTATCCGTTAGATTGAGGCGCGCCTATAAGGGAAATATCATCATTGAGGAGAAAAATATCAATGACATGAAACTGCCTCTTGATTCTAAAGAGTTTTATTTTACATTTTAGATTTTCTAATGATTCTCTTTAAGATTGTTTATTTCAATTTCACCTCTTTAGTGAATTGGGTTTTAAATATAATTCTTCTTGAACAACTAAATTTATAAGTTTAATGATTTTATCATGTGTATACTTTATTGAGAATTATCTATTTTTTAATGTAGTATTGGTAAGCAATAATGGCCACAAGATTGTAAAAATAATTATTTGTGCATTTTTGTATTTCCCTTCTAGTTGGTGGTTGTTGTGGTCTCATCACTAAGTCTTTTGTGACTTTCCCCCTTCATATTGTTTATTTATATTTTTTTTAGATTCGTATGCAGCTGAGTAGTAAGTTGTTACTAGATTCAAGTCTTAGTAATATTTTTTGGAAGGCATCCTTCAATCGGCGACCCTCTGCTATGTATTTGTTGAGTCATTGGGTATTATGCAACTACTTTGTAGTCTAGAAAGTCATTTTAGAATATATTAAACTTTTAGATCTGGTTGAACTCCATGTGGAAATTACAGAGACACCTATGCCGAAATTTCTAGATTTTTTTTAAAATAAATGGTTATTTGAAACTATTTAATTGTTTGTTTGTTAAGTTGATCGACACGCTTGTCAAACTAGAAGTATTAGTCTGTGTGCTAGTAACGGCGCTGGTTTTCAAGTCGTGACAATATTGCTTGCTTAACTTTCTCAATATCAAAATGCTTCATCAAGGGAAAAGCATTGTCACCAAAAAGTGTTTGAAAACTTAAACCACTCAACCAAGGCCTCTTCTCCTATTTGGAATGGAAATGCAAAGACAAGTGTTGAAAAATTGAACCTCTAATACTCTCGACGCCCTCGACCCTTTCACCACTTACATCAATACTCGTAACCGTTTACTCTTGAAAGATTCTATATTTTTGCCACTAGATACTACCGTTTACTCTTCAAAGAGAAAATAAGTGAGCTGATTAAAAACATATCTCCTCAATCTCAGCCACCTCTAAGGATTCCTTTTCTCCTTTGACATCCAACCTATTGATAGTTCCTTTGGTGCCCTTGCAGCATAAATAAATCCTATGTGATTTTTTTGTTTTCTTTAACTGAAATAAGCATCACAGTAAATTGATGGATTATAGTTAATAAATAAGCATAAAAAATTACAATAATTAGATTAGAAACAGAATGGTGTCAAACTAAATTTATCAATCCTATAGAAATTTGAATTACGCAATCAGAATAACAATGTAATCGAATGAAAAGGAATAGAATAATCAACATAAAATTAAAACTTTAAAATAAACCTTAAGGTCTTCATGGAATTCCGAAAACTCTGTATTGTATGTGAGTCCGAAAAATGTAATCTCTAAACCCTAAAAAAAAATAGAAAGTACTTGTTTTGGGTTTTAAAACAAGTGGCCCTATTACTAAAAATTATTAACAAAAACTCTAGTCATGTAATCAATAATTTTTTAGTAAAGTTCCGATTTAGACTTTTTGATTCAAATTAAATATTGTAACTCTGACTCTTTGGCTTTCCCACATATGCTCACATGTGTCGATCCCACATCCTGAGCTCAAGTTATGGTCTGAATAGTGATCAAGGATCAATATCAGAAAAATTACATTAAAACTCAATTAGGGCCCAAAGTTTAGAAATATAAAGAAAAAACTTAATAATTTAGGCTGAAAATGGCTTTTAATTGTACAATACAAAGTTAGGATTGTAACAATTAATATAAATGATTTCAACACACCTTACATAACTCACAACCGAACAATTCAAATTGACAAAAAAAAAATAGTAACAAATTATTTTTAGATAAATATTTCCATTGCAACAACAACATTCCCAACAAGGAAGGGATAAAATATAACAAAACAATTAAATAAAACCCTAAGTTGATCTTGAATTCTTAATTGAGGATGAATGGGTATGAAGGAAATCACGAGGGGCACTCAAGTCTCATTGCTACAAATTATATACGAAAATCAAAGCACAAAAGCAATACCACGACATGCGTATCAAGTGATAAACAAGCATAATATATTATATTATGTGATGTATGTATATGCACACATACTCATGTTTGACCAAATCCCCTAATGCAATGCTTTATGTCAAGGGCAATGATATGATTTCCAAACCTCTTACGAGGGGCATAATCATAATTGTACAAAACTCAACACAGATTTAGTTCACTACTTCCAAGGTAGTGACTCAACAAACTTAGCACGATTTTATATAATGCAGCCTCAACTCAATAATCAATTGTAAGACCATAATAAAGGTATACTTTATATGTATTTTAATGTGGTTTTGGACTTTGGCTCAGAGGCTTTTTAGCCAAGATTAATACATATTTTGGAGTTATATGATCAAAAAAGATATTTTGATGCCATTTAGAATTACTCTTCGGTCAATCAAAATGTAGATATGTTAAGTTTTGATTAATATATATATATATTTATGTATATATGTTTGTTTGGAGAGAATAGAAAGAAAGGAAATTTGAAGGAAGGAAAAGGAAAAGAAAAGGATATAAAAAGGAAAGAAGGAAAAAGGGAGAAAGGAAAAACAAAGGAAAGAAAATAAGATTTTTCATCTTCCTCTCCCTGTCTCGCGCGCAAATCCCTCCTTCTCCTCCATTTTCGTTTTTCTTTGCTTCCTTTCTTCAAGAGTAGAAACCCAAGTCTTGGTGGGTGATAGGACAAGGATTCTCAACTTCACTCTTCCTCTTTGATTCGAAAACGAAGAAAAACGGTGTTAGGGATTTCAAAACCGTCAAACACTAACCTCTCCGTTTCATCTAGATCTAAGCTTCATTTCATGAAGAGATAGAAGGGAAAGTTGCTCACCACCACACTACGGTGCTAGTGGACTAACTGGGAAGCGACGTCGCAAGCGGAGATTTTACCGGATTTACTCGCGGAACCGGAAACGCACGTTAAAGCTATCGTTAAGGTAAGGGCTTCTCCCAAACTTTTAGTTTGCATTTAGGGACTTATCTGTGGTTGTGTGGAAAGAATTTTGTTAGGGTTTGAGTATTGATTTGGGGGAAAATGAATCTAAGGCTTTAGGGGTAAAATCTTAGAGTTAGGTTTGGGTTATATTGATGAATGTTTCGTGGAAAATGAATTTAAACTCATTTGTGTATGATTTTGAGTAAATGAAACATTGTGGTATCAGAGCGATGGATTGTAAAACTATTTCGAAAACCAATTCGTCGTGGTGATTGTGTGGGAATTGCTAAGTGTTAAGTTTTGGAGTTATGTGTGAGTGTGATTGAATTAGTTTAAGTATTTTTGGAAGAATAAGCAGGGAAATCGATTTCCCAATCGATTGGATGAGTTGCAGGAACTTCACTATTTTAACCTAATCGATTTGCCAATCGATTGTATAAATATGTCTTTCAAAATCTTTTAAGAAATCGATTTGGAAATCGATTTGCCTTAACACAGGAACTCAGCAAAACTGATAAAAATCGATCTTTGGCAATCGAATTTTTGGTAAACAACCAAGAACTCAGCAAAACTGACAAAATCGATTGGCACAACACGAATCTCCAGCAAAAACTGGCCAAATCGATTTGGCAATCGATTTGGCTTCAGTAGAAATCTCATTATTTTGAGGTTAGATTAAATCGATTGCTCAATTGATTTATCAATCGCTCTTTGGTCCAGTTATGTATTATTGATGGTTGAGAACTTTCATTTGTTGGATTCATTTTTTAAATTGGCAGAGCCATCTATATAAACTTTTAGCGATAATGAGAAATCTTTTTAAAGGGCATGCTTAGTTGAAAGGTTATTTTGGTGCATTTTAAAACTAAATTTTATGGTGTTTAGTCTTGTTAATTGTTCGGTTGGTGACCCTTGCTACAATTATTGTTGGAAATCATGGGCTTATGCCCTCAGATGAGAGCCCATGACTGATCCTAACGGTTTCGTACCCTATCGGATGGGAATGGGTAGCATTCTTCGGAATGCTTGACTGGAGCTATGCTTTAGGAGGAATCTCACGGAGCGCTGTGGAGATCACTTCAGGTGTATAGCTTAAGTTTTTTTTTTGAAGAATATCAGATTACAAAGATGACATAGAGGGAACAGATGTTTTTTTGGATTACGTTATTATTGAACTGGAAAATGGTACCTTTACTAATATTGTCAGTATGACAATTTTGTTTGAATGGGTTCCATGTATCATTTGTTGTTGTGTAAATTACTTTGGATCATATTTGGAGAACTTTCCGCTGCTTGTAAATATATAATGACCAAATAGTTTATCCAAAGGTATTTCTTTATTTATTTCTCTTTTTATTCTTATTTCTTTAAAAAAAATATAATACACCCTCGCTGTTGAAATCGGAGGTGTTACAATATAATCTTAGATCAAATCCTTACTTCAAATCTTGACCAATCGATCTTCTTTCACATTCTTTGAGCTGTTCCAACAACTTTAACCTACTCATTCTTTTAAAATTAAGTAAAACGCATTGACAAAAGTACTATTTATTCAATACTTTTTCGTCAAGAGAATATGTCTCATAGTTCATAAGAAAATTTAGATTCATAATTTTGTTTAAAGAGATGTAAATAAGAATTTTTCCATAACAACACTACTAGGACATACGAGTTATTTTTTTCTATAATTTGTGGTTATAATATTGCTTTCCAATTTCTTAACTTTATTTTATGTTGTTGCACTGCCTATTTCATCTCCTAAGACGCTTGACCAAATCAACTAACAAACACTATATGTCTTCTCAGTGAGATATTGTGGATTTATTAAATTACAGAATAATCTTTGGTCATACATCAATTGTCCTTTTGTGTCTAACCTAAGTTACTCCCTCTCACATTATTCAAGACCATATTATAGAAATTTTTTCAAATTATTTTTGGAGAGTGTTGCATGTCTATGAACTTTTTTTATTTGTTTGTTTTTTAGTCATAATCATTCTCCCATATTTGGAAATAATGTAAAAAATTATTATGATGATAAAAAAAAATTTACCAAAAATAACACTATAGAAAACATTCCAAGTTTTGTTTTTATTCTCATTGAAGTATATAAATCTCATTTAATACACTTTTTAAACAAAAAAATGTAAATGTCTTAAATTTATTAACTTTATTTTGTATATGCTTTACATTTAAACTTGAGCAACTGTCATATTTTTGTTCTATTTTTGACAATCATATGTGCAAACACAACTTTATTAGGTGTAAAAGGGTTTACACTAAACGCATTGTCCCCAACCATTTTTGTTCTGATATTTAAATAAACACGTGTTTCTGCATGTTGGAAGGTTAACATGTATCTTTACTGATGACATCAATACATCTTTTTGTTGTCCATTTGCACCACTTGTCATAAATGTAATAGTTAAAATTAAAACACTATATTAGATAGAAAATACCCTATTTAATTTATCCTAATAAACACAGACAATACACATAGATGGTAGAAAAATGATATAAAAAATTGTATACTGAAAAAATATAGGGCAAGGATGATAAACAGTAAAAACTTAGCATTTCAAATAGCTTCAAATATCTATAGCAATATATCTATTTGTTATTTATTGTATGATATATCACTATAAAAGTAAAAGCCAAGGCTTTTATAGAAAGAAAAACCAACATTTTTAATATTATAAACATAAGTCAATGTTCAAAATTTCTAGAGTTTGAATATCTTATTTAATACCTATCTAAGATTAAGATAATATATCTAGTATGCTGATAAAATGATAGAAATTAGTAGGTTATTATGTTATTTTCAATGATTTGAACTAGGGATCTCCTTTGGGATACACCTTTCATCGCCTTATATCACCAAACCAAAAACCCTACACCGGATGTAACACCATTCATTTCTTATTATCAATAAATATAATAATTAATATAATAATAATAATAAATTAAATAATAATAATAATAATAAAATAATATAATACAATAATAACAATAATAATAACAATAACAATAATAATAATAATAACAATAATAACAAACAATAATAATAATAATAATATATTAATAATAATAATAATTATTATATAAAATTATAATATAATAATAATAAAAATATATAATAATAATATTAATATAATATAAATTAATATAATAATATATAATAATACTAGACAAAATGAATTTTTGATGAGACGACTATTACAACCATAATTTCTAAAAATTGCACATTAAATTGGACCTGTTGAGATTTTCTTTTCTACATCGCTGCGAGTTGTTCATTACACCCCCCATTTCTGCCTCAGACTCGACTCCCCTGTGTTGGGGTCTTACATACTGCTAAAACTCTTGCACTTGTACATCTCCATCTACACCCCTCTATCTGCAATTAAAACAAAAAAGAATAAAAAATTAAAAACAGCAGCAGCCATGCGCATAACTACCATTCCCTCTCAAATTCGTCCCATCAATTCCTTGGCAGTTTGGAAAGATCCAACTCTATCACACCAAAATCGGCCACTGAATCCATTTTTGGCATCAATGTTATCGACTGTGGCTCTGTTTCATACAGAAACTACTGTTTACTCTTCCATAGCGAGCTGTTTTTAGGCCGATTCCGATCACCACGTTTGTCGTATCAGAAAACTGACCGTTTTTGGATTCCTCTCGTCAAACCTTCAAGAAGCACACTCATTTGTATTTTTGGTAAGTTGACGTTGACCTTTCTGTGCGCTCCGACAAGTCCGGTGAGACTTTTTTCTGAGTTTTTTCTCATCATATTTGACTCCAATGTTTGTTCCTAAAATTAATATTAATTATTTAACATTGATTTTTATGCTTCGCATAATTTATTAGTCAAAATCTAAATGATTTTTGAACTCGTCGTTTATTCCAGATTCGCTCCGTGTACGTGTCGATCTGAGTTGCTGTTGAAAATTTCCATTGATTCTGTGTTTGAGAAAGCACTAAATAAGGTAAGAGGTGAAATAGCGTTAAATTCATGAGTATAATATATTGTGAGATGAACGGCAAAACTGTATTTTCCCACAATTCATCTGGGGCCTCGCTACGTATAGCAGTAGCCTGTTGAGAGATAAATTAATAATGTGAAATATTGGGATTTGTGAGATAAAATGTAAAATCGAAATGTTTATAAGATGTTGATTGATTTAATTTTTGAATAATTGTGGTGGTATTTAATATTTGATATGTTGTGATGTTGGATGTTGAATGAAAACTGTGCATATGCTTAATTAGACAAATTTATATGTTGTGATAATAAAAGATGGATGCATTGTTATGACATATATTTATGTATGATAGTGATGATGTTTATTGATGATAGTGATGTTATGAAATTGTGATGACTTTATATGATGTTTCATGATTATGTATGATTAAATGATGTTACAAAATTTTGATGAGAATATTGAAGTACCCATGGTGATGAGATAGTGATGATTTCTAAAAAATGATGCTCCTCATGGAGTTGTCTCTAAGCTAACGAGGGAGAAAATAAATATTGAAGAAATTGTGAAAGTGGGATTATTATGTCATCATATAGGTAGGCGCCTAACAAGCCTAGTGATTATGGGAAGTACAACTGAATGAGCCTGATCGTGGCGCTCTGCTATTCGAGCCTTAGGCAAGATTGTTAGACTTGGAGGTATTCGAGTGGGGAATTCCTAAAGTGACTTGAGGTAGCACTCAAATGTCAGGGAGCTACCATGCAACACACGTTTACCTCGACTGTCGCGTATATGTGTCTCAGGATGAGTTGAGGGGATCTATGAGGACAGGGCCAATTGTGAATTGTCCGTCCACCAAGATGGTGGCATAGTATCAAGCCTCCTAACCAAGTACTTTAGAGTTAGAAAGGTACACATTGTGAAGTAGAATATAAGCTCATGCATTGCATTGCATTTTCTTGTGATTGTTTTGTTGTGATTAATAGGTATCGTGTGTGATAATAATTTCTCTTAGGTGATTTGATGTTATAGTGAAATGCATTGGTTTTACTTGAGTGGTTTTTAACTTTTAATGAGATATTTTTCCTTGAAGAATGTTTTGTTATGATACAGTGTATTATGATTGTGTGTTCTTCTTACTTATATTATACTATTAACATGACTTTCAAAACTCCCTCCTTCGTTGTTTGTGTTTGACTGGCTTGGCCCTGCGTTTGTGAAATCGTAGTTTATCACATGTTAATGAGTCTTGAAGTTCAAGTTTGGGAGAAACCCCGCTCTGATAGGTGATACCAGGAATTTAGAGTTGTAATTTATATTTTAGTATGTAATTACAAATGACTTTTTATATGAAACCTTAGTAGTAGTAAGTTTTGGAAATTAAAATAAGAATTTATAGTTAAATCAAGTTCATTGAGATTAAATTGTTTTAATTGTGTAATAAAGTCTGAATTGTTCCATGTGTACTTTGATAAACGTGATATCTAAATTAGTTACAAAAGTTTTTATTTTTTTGGAAACATATTTTCCTTATCCGCTGCAAATTTTTTTAAAAAAAAATCTAGTATAAATTATTATATATGCGATTTTGGGATTTAAGGTGTCACATTAGGGGTATCTGTGGTGGGAATTCCTAAGTGGATTAGTGGTTATTCCTTAATGCCGGGAACTACCATGCAACAACAGAGTACCCTGATCATCGCGTATATGTGTCTTGGGTTGAGTTGAGGGGATCTATGAGGACTGGTCATCCATGAATTGTGTAACACCCCGATTTTCAAAGCGAGGGTATATTTTTTTTTCTTTCTAAAAGTAATTAAAAACAAACAAAGAATTAAATCAGGAAATGCCTTTGGATAAATAATTGGGTTCGTCATAAATTTACATGCAGCGGGAAAGTTTCTCCAATTATAAGTCCAAAACATTTACACAACAACAAAAGGTACATGGAACCCATTCAAATAAGATGTCAAACTGACAATATTAGTATAAGTACAGTTTTCCAAACTAAAAATACACCAATCCAAAAAAGAAGGACACCTAGTCCCTATACATCATCCTAATCTGATCATCCTACAAAAAAGCTATACACCCTGAGTGATCTCCACGCGCAACGTGAGATCCTCCTAACGTAACTGCAGTCAAGCGTTCCCGTCTCCATTCCCATCCGTAGGGTACAAAACCGGTAGGACCGTCCTGACTCTCATCTGAGGGCAAAGCCCAGATTTCCACAATAATTGTAAAGGGTCACCAGCCAAAAAAAATAACAGTTAACACATAGCAATAAGTTTTAAAATGCTCAAAATAACTTTTCAACTAAGCATGCACCTTAACAGGATTTCGATATGCGAAAAGTTCATACAATACTTTGCCAATTAGAAATGAAAAGTAAAATGAAGTTCTCAATCTCCTAATTAACACATAACCAATCAAGACATGGATAAAGTTAATGAGTAATCAATCATCTAACTCAAACTGAGGATTTTCACTGAGCCAATCGATTGGGGAAATCGATTGGGGTGAAGGTTTTTTAATGAAAACAGAATCCTGGGCTGAATCAATCGATTTGGCAATCGATTGAGTAAGTACTGAGCCCCAGGTTTTAAGCCAATCGATTTTCCAAATCGATTTGGTCGAATATGGATGAATCCCTGACTTAAGGCCCAATCGATTGGGCAATCGATTTCGTAAATGATTTTCGAAAACTGATTACAAAATCGATTGGCTAATCGATTTTGTCCATTGGCCAAGTCCCTGTTTACCCATCCAATCGATTGGAAATCGATTTCCCCTGATCATTTTTCCAAAAATTCATGAATTAACTCAAGTCATTCCTAATCAAGTCCACAACCTCAAACACTTAGCAATTCCTACGCGATTACCACGACAAATGGGATCTCGATAACCATCATACTCACACCCAATAACCAACACATAACACTTAGCACCTTCAACGTAATTACCACGATAAATCAAAATTCAAATCACTCAATCATAAACTCAAATCAAATACGACTCGCGTGCCAAGCACCCTAATGCAAATGCGTATATGCCAAAATGCATGGACTCGGAATTCCAAACCAAACCCTCCTCGAAGGGCCGTAAATCATAATTGTACCCGCCTATCGCAGGCCAAAGTACCAATTACCGAGGTGCCACTATCACGGGTCAGCACGATTTACTAAAATGCGTAAATCATAAATGTACCACCTATCACGGGTCAGTACAGTTACCGAGGTGTCACCTATCACAGGTCAACACGATTTACTAAAGAAAAAGCGTAAATCGTAAACGTACCGCCTATCACAGACCAGTACTGTTTACCGAGGTGCCACCTATCACGGGTCAGCACAATTTACCAAAATGTAAATCGTAAACGTACCACCTATCACGGGTCAGTACAATTTACCCAAGGTGTCACCTATCACGGGTCAACACAATTTACCAAAATGAAATGCATGAGCATACACAGACTCCATCCACAACAATGTTAAGGAAATGCAGATATTAAAAAGATTCACCATTTTTAATACCCATTTAACTTAAACGACTTTCACAGCAACCATTAAGCAACCAAGACATTAAGAGATTGCCCATTCTTAACGCCCAGTTAACTTAAATGATTTTCAAAACACACATTAAATAAATAAAGTCATTAGAAGATTCCCCATTCTTAATAACCCGATTTTATCTTATGATCTTCCAAAAACAAACGTTAAGCAACAAACATATTAAGAGATTCCCCCATTCTTTAATATACTTTGACTTAAACGACTTTCACACACAAAACATTCAGTAAACAAGACATTAAAGAGATTCCCCATTCTTAATACTCATTTACCTAACGATTTTCAAAAACGGATAGTTAAGTAACCGAGACATTAAGAGATTTCCCCATTCTCACGCCCAGTTAACTTAAACTTTTCCTTCACACACATTAAGTGAACCGAGGTATTAAAAGATTCCCCCATTTTTAATACTCGTTTAACTCTAATTGGTTTTTCAAATTTCACAGAAACATAAACTCAATACTCACTCTCACACCACTACAACCATAATTCACAACAAACACACCAGATTAACAAACATCATAGTATATGGACACGCCAAATTAATACGACCACACAATTTCAACACAACATGACACCCCAAGTTGCATCAGACTCTCATCTACTCATAGTCATTACACAATGACTTCAAATTCCATTTACCACGAACATTCATCAATATATAACAAGCTAATCTAAGGTATTTTACCCCTCAACGCATTAGATTCGTTTTCCCCATATCGATACATTAAATCCTCAACAAATTCCTCTCCACACAAACCACAGATACACCCTAATGCAAACTAGAAGTGTTGGAAGGGAGCCCTCTACCTTAAACGTTAGCTTCACGTGTTTCCCTTAAATCCGGTACCGCGAGTAAAGCCGGTTACGGTAAATATTCTATCGCTCGCAACGTCGCCTCCAATTGGTCCCCTAGCACCGTGGCGTGGTAAGTGAAGCAACTTTCCTTCTAACTCTTCGCCGAAGTGAAGCTTGGATCTAGAAAGAAACGGAGGGGTTTGTGTTTTGGATCTCAAATACCAGTTTTTCTTCGTTTTCGAATCAAAGAGGAAGAGTGGAGTTGCGAAATCCTTGTTCTAAACTCTCACCCAACCTTGGGTAACTAGTTTTGAAGAAAAGAAAGCGACGAAAATGAAACGGGAGAAGGAGGGAGGAATGGGTCACGGTGATTAGATGGAAGAAGATGGTAAAAGTCGAATTTTTCTTCCTTTCTTTTTTGTTCCTTTGTTTTTCCTTTCTTCCTTTTCCTTCTTTCCTTTATATACTCTTTTTCTTTTCCTTTTCCTTCCTTCTAGTTTTCCTTTCTTTTTCCCCAAAAAACACATATAATATAATAAATATAATTAATCACAATATCCCGAAATATCTAGAATTTGTTAAATTTACCATTTCATCCGTAACATTAAATTCTCCGTATAGGATTCACTGCACTTAATTCAATTTATTTGTCGACGAGAAATTCTAATCGGCATCAAAATATCTTTTTGATTATAAAAACTCCAAAATATTATTACTTTGGCTAAAAAGCCTCTG
>PGWS01020033.1:0-14132 GCA_002896235.1 Cicer reticulatum
AAAAAAAAAAAAAAAACAGATCTAGCTGTAACTGCGAGTCATGGTGCATTTAACATGCACACACTACTAACAGTGGTGCATAGAATTGAATTCAAAAAAATATTGATAAGCCTTCTTTATTATGGTCGTTATGTCCATCTGTTGGAGGTAGCAGAAGCCATTTAATTCAGCACATTGAATATCACAACAAATGACCTCTATATAAAGACACGTCCTAACACAAAATTTATTCATTCACAAACAGAACAAGGGTATTTTAATTTCTCTCTAGTTAGTAAAGGCTAAAATTAAGTTTGCCATTTTTAGGGGTATCTTTTATCCATGGACCATCAAAACAACCCAAGAATAGTTTTTGCAATTTCTTGTATTTTAATATGCTTCTTGATAAGCAATGTTGTTCCACAAGTTGAAGCTAGAGCATTTTTTGTTTTTGGCGATTCACTTGTTGACAATGGCAACAATAATTTCCTAGTCACCACTGCTCGTGCTGATTCTTATCCTTATGGCATTGATTACCCAACTCATAGAGCCACTGGAAGATTTTCCAATGGACTCAACATCCCTGACCTTATAAGTATACATAATATTTAATTTATTTATTTTACATTAGCTTTTATACATATATAAGTATACATATATATGTCATAATTATTAAGCTTGATAGTTTATATACATAGTTACTATATGCATCACTTAACTAATTAAATAATTGTAATGCACGCAGGTGAGCAAATTGGGTCAGAACCTACGTTGCCATATTTGAATCCTGAACTGGATGGAGAGAGGTTACTAAATGGGGCTAACTTTGCTTCTGCTGGAATAGGAATTCTCAATGATACTGGAATTCAATTTGTAAGTCACTTGAAATTTTATTATACAATTTCTTTTTGCTTTAGCCATACATTTTATTTGGAACACACACATCACTTCTCTTTTGGTTCAAAATTTCATCATAATATTGTTCAATTTTATTTCTTTTTCTCTGCCTCCAATTCCATTAGCTTGATAATGTGTGCTGTTCCTGAGCTCAATTTTTTTTTTGGGTTCAAATATTGTTCCCATTCTATTTACTGATATGTTCAATTTTTATGGTTAATTAAGAGTATCTAGTAAGAAACAAAGTAGTAATTAAGGAAAATATATGCATGTTATTTTTAGCATGCCTAAGGAAAATACATGTGTTTAAACTTTTAAGAGAAAAAATACATAAAATTATTTGCACTCTTCTTTTGAGACTACGAAGTCAAATTCTCATAATTGACTATTGATATGACACTTTATTTACTTATGTTAAATGTAAATAAAAATAATAGTTGAAAATTTGATGAATCTAAATTTAATTTTTAACCAAATACATTTACTTATATTTCAACTACTACGTTTACTAATATTTATGTATTTATTCGTGATCACTAAAATTTGGTGTATTAACATTTATAATTGCAGATAAACATAATTCGAATTTCAAGACAATTGCAATACTTTGAGCAGTATCAGCAAAGAGTGTGTGCACTAATTGGAGAAGAGGAAACTATGAAGTTAGTCAACGGAGCACTATTCCTTATAGCCTTAGGTGGAAATGATTTTGTGAACAACTATTTTCTTGTGCCATTCTCTGCAAGATCACGCCAATTTGCACTACCAGATTATGTTGTATACCTCATTTCTGAGTATCGTAAAATTCTTGCGGTATTGCTCTATTCTCTATCTCTCCTCTGTTTTTTTTTCTCATTACTTAATAACTTGAGTAAGCAATACATGCAATGATTATGAGCCATGTACATTTTCTTTACATGACTAATAATTTTCAATATTTGTCAACTAGATGTTTTATAATATGGGACAGCTTAATTATGTCTATTCTATGAATTTCACGAGTATATCAAAAATTAGATCTGTACATTAGATTCAGATAAAGACAAATTCGTTTTATTCTCTATTTATTTTTAGTTTAAATATTTTTATTAATAGTCTTAAGATATTACTCACATAAAAAGTTGGACATTTGTGTCTTGGTTCGATGTGATTCCATATGGTGATCGGATATATAGTGTCTAAGGAATTTTGGACAGACTTCAAATATTCATATTAGAATTTGGAGTTGAGTTTAATGCAACTTCACATAATCAACTTTTATAAACTATTCATTCTTTTAAAAACGTTTTAATCTAATTATATTTTATCAAATATATGAAACTTTTAAAAATATAGGCAATAATAGAAATAAACTTGAAAAATATGCGATTACATTATATTTAAAAAAAAATACCAATTGAGTTAAAAAAGGAATTCTTTACTTCTCCCTGAAAACCAAGTTTACCCTTTTTAACTTGAATGTAAAAATAGTTAAAAACAATTGTACCAATAACATTTATGATTCTTGCAGTAGCATTATTCAACTTAATGGTAGAGGACATCTAGGTCCCACAAAAAAATGTAGGATGAATCATAAGGGGGTTGTAAGTAATACAATTCATATACACGCGTACCGTCCCTATTAACACAGCGTCTTACATTGCAAGTTTTCAACTATACAAATGTTGATTATTAAAAATAGCACGAAATCTCGAATGATATTCCACAGTAGTTTCTGATTACATCAACCTGTAGTTATTTATTGACATTAGTCATTTTTAGAATTATCAGGAAAAAGAAATTAAGCATGTGGTGTATAACTCATGTATATGGAGAATATTATTAATAAGCCCATTAATTTTTATGAAGGATATTTTAGTAACATGCATATATTTGAGTGATTACTGCTTTTAGCAATTTTATAGCTTATAACTTCCTAATATATTTGTTACGAAAAATAATGAATGTGTTATGTCGGTCTCTCACTTACACGTTTTGTTTGACTATATAGGTAGGGCAATGATAATAATAGTTCTGAGCATATGTAAATGAATTGAATTAAATGTGAATGCAGAGACTTTATGAATTGGGAGCAAGAAGAGTAATGGTACGGGTAAAGGACCCTTAGGTTGTGCACCAGCGGAATTTAGCCCCACATTAGTTAGAAATGGTGAATGTTTCTGCAGAGCTTCAGCAAGCTTCTGATTTATTCGACCCTCAACTCGTTCATATTAATTGACTCAACTCAATCTGAAACTTGGTTCTGTGTTTTTATTTCTGCAAATGCCTTTTCAGGAATTATGATTTTATTGGTACTCACAAGCATCAGGTATGTATGACCCTTATTGGATATTTTATTTGATTAAATGTTGATTTTTTGTCTATTTAATTACCATGCAATTTCTATATGTATTGAGTTTTGCCACATCAAAATTTGATGTTTGGTCAAGGATACCGTACAATGGAATTGGACTGTGCACTCCGTATCCAACGGTATGCAAACTTAGAGCACATATATGTATTTTGGGACCCTTACATCCTAGTAGAGAGAGCAAAATAGGATGATTGTGTTTGAAAAGTTCATGATTGGATTACCAAATACATGATCCAATGTAATCTCAGTACTATTATCTTTTGGATTCAAGGTACTTAATACCACTCTAATGTCTTTTCTATTCCCACCGCAACATTGTTGTATTATGCGATTGAATTATTCATTGTTTAGACTATGCTGTTACAACCTGTGCTGTGTGACAAATAAAGATTTGTATTTTTAAAACCGTCTAATTAAATTCAAACCGAACTAACTCAGACTGTGTGACTAAGTCAATTCATTTGAGTGGCCCCATCGAATCCAAATTGTGGCAGAAAAAATGTTTGATGAATTAAATTAAATTATATAACAATTTACATTAATATTGGTACAAAGAAAAAATGTTTGGGAAATAGACTCGAACAACAAAGTCACATACATTGGCTACTAAGATCAAACCAAATAAAAAAGTTTCGGATTGCTCCGTCAATAATAAAAACTGTAATTGTACTTTTGGCAACACAAAAGATATCATTTCACACGCTCCACCCAACTAAGCCACACTACATTCCTTTCCTTAAAAATATGTTGATTTTGTTTCTTTTAGATAGTCCACAGACACACATCAACCTATTAACATGCACTTGTGGTTTTGATTTCTTCTTAGAGTAAAATATATTAACTTTTTTATGGATTGAAATATAAATGAAACAACAATAATATAATAAATAGTTAAATGAGTATTTAGTTTAAAATTTGATATTTGTTTTTATTCTGTAAAAAATATTATTTATTCAATAAAAATATTATAGTTTAGTCAGGTGGAACAAACACTACTTTTAAATTTAAAACAAACAAAGTTTTAGTTCTGTGAACAAAAACTCTTCATTTTAAGTTTTTTAAGAATTTGCGATGCATATTTATAATTATTAAAATTCATAATATAAATTAAATAATTTTAACTTTGATTAATAATAAAATTTTAGATGTCAGATTGTTAAAAAAAAGTATTTAAATATGACTTAGAACAAATTTAAAATATTTTTGTAAAAACTTTATAATGTCGTAAACATTATAAAAAAAATTATTAAAAATAATGTTCTAAGAGAGTTCAAAATTTTTTTAAAGAACTAAAATCGAGATTTAAATTTTTTATAGATACTAACAACTTATTAATCCTTTAATAAATAATTTGTGCCCCATAATAATTTTACTAAAACAATATTTAATAACTTCAAAAAATTATCATTTTGTAGTTCGACTTAGACATCTATGTATCAAGCAAACTTTGAAAAAATCAAGGAGGAGGTGCAAAATAAACAAATAGAGACAAATGGGATGCTCCAAGGAGTATTCGTTATTTACGTATCCAAAACCACATCCAACTAAAACCCAAAAAATGGAATGGTGTTTAAATCCATCCAGATTTGTTAACATAATTCCTATTTGAGTTCGATTTTAAATTTGGCTCCGGTAACAAAACCGGTTTTTCCAAAATCTTATTGTGAAAAAAAATCAAAATATTTATTTAGAATTTTTTCCCCAAAAGTACTCTGTATATAAAATAAAACTACAGATCTACGGGCCTCGGTCCTTTCATTTAGAAAAAAACTTTAGAAGATTATAAGATTTAGTAAATTGAATTAATAATAAAAAGAGTGAATATGCAAATTGGTTTACTTTGTAAACACTTATTAAATTATATCTGAATTTTTATAAATTGATAAATATATTAATTATAAATATCAATATAAATTTTTATATAAATTTTTGTTATTATATTTTTGATTTATTACAGTAATTAAATATGTATCATATTCAGGTTGATGTTACATTAATGTCATATTTCTGAAAACTAAGTTGTCGATCAAATTTTGTTATATCCAAAATAAATTTGTAAGCAATTGTAATTATGTATTGACTAATTATAGACAAATTAAGTTACTACCGTCAAGTATTGGCCCCAAAACCATAAAGTTAGTGGCTATAATAAAAAGTTGTTTAAAAATAACAGAGTCTTTTAGGCCAACTCACTGGGTCCAGTTTGAAAATGGGATCGGGTCAGCTGTTAAATCCTCTTAATTTTTTGCTATTTCAAAAAAAAAAAAAAGTTTAATAAATTTTTTTCTTTAAATTATATTTCTATTATTTGTCTTACTTCTTTATAAAAAAAAGTTGTTCCTTTAAATTTATTTTGTTATCAGATTTTATTATTGTAGACTTTCTTTTGTTATATAGTGTTATGCATTATAGTTTTATTAAATTGTCTCTACTGTGGTCGGTGCGAGGGGATTGGAAATATTATTGTGTTGAATTTTGTTTTTATTTTTTATTAATTAAATCAGATAAATATTAAAAGATAAATGAGCTGATCCATTGGTCTTCATGGGCCAGAGTGAGCAGGCCAATATTGGAAAATTGCAGCCCAAACATCGAGTGTAGCATAGTCTATTCTCAAACTTTTATTTTCGGATTCTCTTACGTATACCGTGTATAAAAAAAAAGGGCACTCATATAAATGTAGACCCAATCAACTTACTCATATAAATGTAAGGAAAAAAAGGGTGCTCATTAAAAAAAGAACATACGTGGGAAAAAAGTATACATGTCCATTCTTTCAAAATAATTAGTATTACAGAATTACTATTTTTTAATTATTTAGACTTATATATTTGAAGAATGATTGGTTATTATCTAAGTATTCTATAAAATCAATAAAACTCATTTGCATGCATATAAATTCATATGCAGATTATTAAAATATTAGGAACGAAGAGGCTTGGGTTCGTTAAAAAAAAAAAAAAGCTTGTGGGTCTGAATTTTGTTAAAACAAAAAATAAACAAACATGGTTGGAACTCTCATTACCCAGCTTATCCAAATCTTAAAAAAAAAAAATTGGATTGAAAATGGTCCAACTATTTGAGCTAAGGAGACTTAAAATTTTAACTTTTAATTAATTTTGATGCATAACTTATTATCCGTTATCTGATAATTCTCCTTGACTGTGTAGATGATTATATCCAATTAAAAAAAAGTCAAGAAAATAAATTTATTTTTGTCTTTTGTGATACACTATTTCTATCTAACAAACAAAAAGCCTAACTCGTCTCTAGTGGAAAAATAGAAACATGCCTCTAGTGGAAAACTTATAAGCACATTTTGGACTTTTCAAAAGAACAATCTCTGTAATTATTGAACAACTTATCACTTGATGGAATAATATGAAAGTCCAATAGATGTCAACATGAAGTATTGTGAAATTTCAAAGAAGTATCACTTGCTCACTAATGATAATGAGATGCATTTTCATTTGCTCATAGAATGAATAATACGCGCATCATTCGTGCATTCGAAACAAAAATAACAACATCATCTTGGTCATGCGATTACTCTTTGAAGACTTACCTATCATTTACATTAATTATATTGACGGATGATTACTTCTAGACGAAGAGCAAATGATATAAACTAAGAAAGCCATTTGTTTCGCATACATGCTCTCGAAGAGACAGGACAAGTTTATAGATCTAATGAAAATAGTGAGTCAATGTAAATCTAAATTCATACACCCACTCACTTTGTGTAAATCACGTATAGGAATAGAGAATTCACTTATCTACCTTCATACGTAGAATAGTCTTTGGAATGAAACGAAATCTCAACAACAAATGATGAGATATTGTGTCAATGACAAACTAACATATTCATATCTCTTAGAGAGAATAAAGCTATAAATCCTCTTGAAGATTTGAAGTTTCGATATACATTTAATAAAACAAAAACGCTGTTGAAATTAGCTTCAAGTGCTTAAACTTGTAATTTTATTGAGAAAATATTTCCATACAGCTTCCTAAAGTATTTTGAAAACATCTTGTGATGATTGTTTAAAAGTATTGAAAAGTAAAACACTTTGTTGTAATTGTTTTATTTGCTGAATGAAGGCATGCTCCTAATATACACTAGATACTGTTTGAATAATAGAAAAGTCGTTATAGAAGAGAAGAGACTAGACATAACTATAAAATTGATAATAATTATTAATATTATAAATTATTATGTGACTCTAATTTTTAACTTTAATTAATCTTTTTGTGTATGTATATTTTACACAAATATGTTCTCTTAACAAAAAAAAAATTGTCATAGTATTATTTTTTACACTATAAATTTTATAGCTTCGTATTTTGAAATAAATTTTGATAAAAGTTTTAAAGAGAAAAATATTCAACCTACCATTCCAACCTTTTTTTTTTTCTTTCTTTGTTTCTCACATTTTAACACAAAAATTCTCTAGACGCCTCCTTATATCTATTTCCCATCAAACTTCTCTTTTATCAACACTTTCTCACTTTTTTTATTTATTTTTTAAATTAATTATGTAATTTGTTGTCGGTCCATTTTGAATGTGAGTTTTTGGTTTAATACTCCTTCTTTTTTATGGTGAATGTGAGTTTGGTTTAATACTCCACTTTTTTATGTAATTGTGGGTCGGTCCATTTTTATTTTTGGTTTAATACTCCATTTTGAATGTGAGTCTTCCTTTCCCTAAAAAATAAAGTACCTAGGAAAAATATAAAATGTAGTACTTATAAAATTTTACAAAGGAAGTATATACTTAGTTCACTAGTATATCACACATATTATTCACGTTACAAACTAAAACTTTTGATAATAGAAGAGAGTAGCTGTGACCAAATACACCCTATTTATGTTGAGCATGTGCCCATGTGTATCTGCCTCCTCATTGTCCCCACCCCTTAATCGAATCGTTATTATATTTATAAAACACATCACAATATAAACGTTTAGGGACTAATGTGGACCATTCGACATTGCCGTTCTAAATCAACCAATTTATGAGGGTGATAGTATAGTTTAACAGAAAAATATAATTAGTCATTAATGAAATTAATAAAACATGAAGAAACACACACAATCATGTCGATACTAGTGAGACCTGTTTATTTCTTGGGTTACAAGTTCTTTCTACATCTCATCTTTCTATATCACTACCTAAATTATGCTTAAACTTTTGGTATATATGTCTACAAAATTGACCAAGATTTAATTTGGTCCATTGATGAAACACTCCATATGGTTACAAGTTAATTTCAAGCTACAACAAAATCCCTCGGTCCAATTATAGTGTTTTTGTTCAAACTAACACTCATAATCAATGGGTCACTTCTGTTTGTATTTTTATTAAAAGTTCATTTAATTATTATGATCATTGACAATAATGAATACCGTTGATGCACTAGGAATCAGATTGATTATTATTGACAATGAAATTAGATTACTACCTCCGTCTCAATCTTGGAATTATATTTTGATTATATGACAATGAAATTAGATTATTCCCTCTGTCCCAATCTTGGAATTTAATTGATTGTCTTTTTACTCTAAGGAATTGGGTTGATTATGACAATGTAATTATATTATTCCCTCCCTAATATTTTATCTCTTTAACTTTTTATATATGTTTGTTAGAAAACTAGTTATTTTAGTATTAAACAATTAAAGTGTGTAAATTATTAGTTCTTATATTTATTAATTTATTATTTTTTAATCTACTGTTCATTCTAACTTTAGTAAAAATTGATTTACACCGATCACACGTGTCATTTTTTTAAATTATTTTTTAATTAAGCTATAACATATGGTAAAATTGATATTTATTTGTATAACAATTTGTATTGTTCCCTTCAATTTATCCTTTAAAAGAAGAATAAATTTTGCTTTTCATGTGAATGATATAATAATTTGATACATTAAAAATCATACGAGAATACGAGATACTCTACTGACAGAAAGTAATTGTGAGTGGATGTATTGTTTATGAAATGTCATTAAAATTGGTGCTACATTGGGACAACTAGAAAATGGTTTTTAGATTTAGTGCACTATACTGCATGTAGTGTACAATATCAAGTCCGTTAAATCACGATCGCACGGTCTAGATCTTAATCAAGTTACTAACTTTTTTTAAATCTAAAATTTTTGTATTGAGATCTAGAATCGTACAATTTTAAATACGAACGGTGTGATGAAACTGATTACACCATAACTTATATTATGAAGAAAGAAAGTTCCACAAATGGGTTGACAATCATAGCTGGCAGAAGACACTCTTCGATTCTGATTTGCCTGAATTACATATCCCTCCTTTGAACTCAACTGTTTTTGGATCTACACTTATGTTTAACTAGCTACTCTCTCATTCCCACATTAATTACTATAAACTTTAAACTATCTCCTGCTCAGTAAGGAAGTACAAGTGCTACTACTTACTTACACATGAAATAAAAGCTCAAAAATTACACCTCTCTTTTTTGGAGGTAGAGTACAAACTAATTAAAGAATTTAAATGATGTACACTTTCAATATAAAATATTTAAATTCCATGATGTGGTAATTTTATTTATTATAAAATAATATATTTTAAATGCTTTTATACTCATTTAGAAACAATGCGGTTAAATAATCGTAAATTAAATGCGTGTAAAATATTTTTTCTAATAAACATAGCAACAATAGTTGTATTTATTGCGAGTTCATGACAAAATTGTACTTATTTCATGTCATTATAGTAAAATAATTTGTCTACGCATAAGACCAAAAAAATAAAATAATTCGTCTACACATAATTTTCGTTGTTGTCGAATTTAATTCATTCTTACAACATCAACTTTTTTATAAAGTGAAATAGTATACTTCTTTATAAATATTTTTCAAAGTCTTATTTTTATTCAATGCAAAACTTACTAGAAGTGGAAGTAAAAATATGTGTCCCTCTTTTGGGTGTGGTCACGATGAAGATCAATGATTTGATTCTTTCATTTTAAACTCGGCTACATTGGCGGCTAGAAATTACTACTAGTATTTTGCACTTTTCTTATCATGATGATCATAGAGCAATTATGTGACGCACATTGAATCTTCTTCATTCGGCGGTTTGCTTTAAATCATTTGGGAGGTGGTAGAAACAAGACATTAATGAGAGTCTTCTTTACATAGTGAGATTTCTACCTTATATATACCCTTCCAAATTGCTCCATACAAACCACGACTCATTAAACTAAGAATCACTAACAATCATTCCACTTAGTTTTGCATGGCTACTTCTTTCTTGATTAGTTGTTGTGTACTAATATGTTTGGTTGGTTGTGTTTACGCGCAATCACCACGAGCTTTCTTCGTTTTTGGAGATTCTTTAGTTGATAGTGGTAACAATGATTTTCTTGCTACTACCGCTCGAGCAGACAATTATCCATATGGCATTGACTATCCAACACACAGACCTACTGGACGTTTTTCTAATGGCCGCAACATTCCTGATTTAATTAGTATGATTCAATTTTTTTATAATAACTATGTTTTTTCATGTAATTTTTGTTTTAATAACTAAAAATTAATAAACATGTTTTGGCAAATCATAGTACTTGTTTCTTCTATTTGTATAAATGTATGGTTCATGTCACGTGTATAGTGTAATTAATGTGCAACATTTTATTTCATAATTGTAGGTTTGGAGCTTGGCTTAGAGCCCACACTTCCAATTATGAGTCCACTATTAGTTGGAGAGAAACTTCTAATTGGTGCCAATTTTGCATCTGCTGGGATTGGTATTCTCAATGATACGGGTTTCCAGTTTGTAAGTTTAACAATAATCCGTTAATTTAAATATTAATGTTTAATTACAAAAATTATCACCAAATTAATTTTTTAAGTGTTACTATCCATTTAAATGAATATCATTTTTTTTTTTTGGTAAAAGAAAGTATTGAAGTATTACTAAAGAACTTTTAAGATGCATTTTTCACTAAATTAATCTTCTAAATGACACAAGTGTAATCCAAAACAGAAATAGTGATAGAAAAGGACAAATTGAGTGGCATTTTGTATAATTTGAGAGTGATGTGATGAAATTGGTTTTGATTAAATTTGTATAATTTGCAGTTGCACATTATCCACATCTACAAGCAACTACAACTATTTGAGCTATATCAAAAAAGGTTAAGTGCACACATTGGTTCTGAAGGAGCAAGGAACTTAGTAAACAGAGCACTCGTACTAATCACTCTTGGAGGCAATGATTTTGTCAACAATTATTATTTGGTTCCATATTCAGCAAGATCTCGCCAATATTCTCTCCCAGATTATGTTCGATATATCATTTCTGAGTACCGCAAAGTTCTCAGGGTATTATTACTATTTTTATTTAAATTATACTCTATGTTACCCTTTTTCAAATGTTTGAGATTCAAGTTTAAGGATATTTTATAAAAGATATGCTTCACAATACAAATGTGGGAAACAATGAAATTGTAAAAAGTGAGTTTTGCTATTCAAAATTTATTTTTAGTTTTCTTTTTTAGTTAATTAACAAATGTCTTTAAAGGCTACTTGTTAACATGACCTATTTCATAATATCAATATTGCATGGTTATCCAAGAAAGAATGTTTTTTGTATTCTTCATTTTATTTTTTAAATAATTTAATATTTTCTGAAATAAATAAATTAAAAAAATTATCTAAAAATATAGTTAATTTTTAATCGATATATTTAATTTTCTGATAACTTTTTATTTATTTTTTATTTTTAGGGAAATTATAATGTTCCATACAAAAATGTAATTTCTTACTTTATTATTATATAAGTCCTTTATCGTATACTAGTACCACATAAATAAATAAATATTGTTAATTTTGCCAAAATTACTCTTAATTAATAAATAGTATGAAAAATTATATTACATGAACCAGAAAATGGGACTAAAATAAATAGTTAGATATAAAATAATTGATCTTATAAAACAACATATGCAATGAGATGAGAGTTTTATTCCTTATAGGTCACCTACCTTAACAGTAGTATATGATTATGCGAAAAAATATATATATATTTTGATTGGTAAAAACACATGCAGAGACTTTATGATTTGGGAGCTAGAAGGGTACTTGTAACGGGAACAGGACCAATTGGGTGTGCACCAGCAGAAATAGCTTTGAAAAGTCCAAATGGTGAATGTGCTTTGGAATTGCAAAGAGCTGCAGCTATATACAATCCTCAACTTGTTCAAATGATCAAAGGACTCAACCAAGAGATTGGCTCTGACATTTTCATTGCTGCTGATGCATATAGAATGCACATGGATTTCATTTCCAACCCTCAAGCTTATGGTATGTGCCATATTCAATCACATGCAATTTTTAAATTCAAACTTATATACCACACAGTATTTTATTATAGTATATATAATTTGTATGTACTGACCGTATATATTTGTTTTACTTAGTTAATTAATCATAACTAATTATCTAAGTGACTTTATAAATATTAAAATTAAATTAAGATTTACTATAATTTAAATGTCTGTAATGATTATAGTGTAAAAGTTTTTACACTAATATATATATATAAACTAAATTCTAACGACAAAAAAAATTAAATTTTTTTGACAACTGATATAATCGGTGGTATTAAAACTCTTATTCATCTTGATAGTGAGGTAGTGAAAAAATGAAATTAATCTTTAATTTTGGGGCTTCATTCTTGAGCAATAAATTTGTTACAGTATATTTTTTTCCCATCATTTTCCATCATTAATTCATATATTTTTATTTTAGTGGAGTGTTAAAATCTTTCATAGCATTTGAATCCTCTTGCCTTAAATTTATCCTTTAAAAAAATTCATAGTTTTTTTTATCTTTTGCTCAGATTTTTTCAGGGTTCTTAATAGTCAAAAGAGGATTATTGAAATGATTGAATGCCATACCCTTGACATTTTAACATATTTAGCAAAAAATATAATTCTATTTGCCTTTTTTTTTTTCAAGTCTAATTTGGCCTTTAAGTAATGTGGCTCTCGACATATTTCATAAAATAAAAAAAATTTAAGTGCTTTTTTAATTTTTAAATATTCAATAGTGTAAAATTTGATAGTAAAAAAATTGAGATTAATGATGTTACGGAAAATTCTAATTCAATAATTTTTTAATATAATTTGAGTAAACATTTGAAGTGAATAAACACCTTGTTTAAGTATTATATTTATTGATTTGGGCTTGTTTTGTTTGATGTGAATAGTATTGATTGGGCTTGAATTGACAGGATTTGTAACAGCAAAGGTAGCATGTTGTGGACAAGGCCCATACAATGGAATTGGACTATGCACACCAGTCTCAAACTTGTGTCCAAACAGAGACCTTTATGTTTTTTGGGATGCATTCCATCCAACTGAAAGAGCTAGTAAAATCATAGTCCAACAAATTCTTAGTGGCTCCCCTGAGTACATGTACCCTATGAATCTCACCACTATCATGGCCCTAGATTCCATGACTTGATCTCATCCATGCTTCCACAACATAATTTCGGTTGTTGTTTTTTTGATAGTTGTGTGACCCTTTTTTTTTTTATTTTTAAAAAATCTCTGTGTGACCCTTTTTTATTTAATCCCATCTTTTGTATCCCTTAGCTAGTGGCTTGTTGTGCCAATTAGTTCTTGAGAAGTGGTTTCTCCCTCTAATTGTGGTTGGTCTTTTTTCAGTAATAAAATGTCTTCCTTTAATTCAATCCTCTCTCAAGCATTTATTTTGTGATTGAGCATGTTTAAATTGTAAGTGAGTTTGAAAAAATTATGGTATTACTATTATTTGACAAAAATTATCGTCAATTTAAATTGAACGACTATTAAAGCATATGTATTTTTATTTTATTTTATTTTATATAGATTCAATTGT
>PGWS01020035.1:0-14168 GCA_002896235.1 Cicer reticulatum
TCGATTTCATCGGGACTTTTTGTGCGATTTTCGTACCACCCGACTAAAATGGACCGAAATCCGTATTCTCGAACAAGACGATGGCTAGTGTTTGAAATCTGACGCGGAACCCAAAACAAAATTATAAATTTAGAAGAAGAATGATATAAGGGACTCTCGGTCCTCTATTTCATTAGGACTTTTGGAGCGATTTTCGGACCACTAGACAAAAAAGGGCCAAAATCAGTATTTTCAGACCAGACGATGGCTAGTGTTTGAGATCTAGCGCAGAACCCGAAACGCAATTATAAATTTTGGAGAAGAATGCTATAAGGTTCTCCTGGTACTCGATTTCATCTTGACTTTTCGGGGGATTTTCGTACCACCGGACTAAAATGGACCGAAATCTGTATTTTCGAACAAGACGATGGCTAGTTTTTCAAATCTTACGCGGAACCCAAAACACAGTTATAAATTTTGGAGAAGAATGCTATAAGGGTCTCCCGGTACTCGATTTCATCTGGACTTTTCAGGGATTTTCGTACCACCCAACTAAAATGGACCGAAATCCATATTTTCGAACAAGACGATGGCTTGTGTTTCAAATCTTACGCGGAACCCAAAACACAATTATAAATTTAGATCAATAATTCTATAATCGTCTCCCAGTCCTCGATTTCATTTGGACTTTTCGAGCGACTTTCAGATCCATCGACGATAAATGACCAACATCTGTATTTTCGGACTAAACGATGGCTAGTGTTTGAAATCTGGCACGGAACCCGAAACAAATTTATAAATTATGTGAAAGAATGTTACAATGGTCTCCCGGTCCTCGATTTCATTTGGACTTTTCGAGCGACTTTCGTACCCCTCGACAAAAATTGACCAACATTTCTATTTTTGGACCACACGATGGCTAGTGTTTGATATCTGGTGCGGAACCTGAAACATAGTTATAAATTTTAGAGCATAATGCTATAAGAGTCTCTCAGTCCTCGATTTCATCTGGACTTTTCAGGCGATTTTCGTACCACCTGACAAAAATGGACCGAAATCAGGTGGTACGAAAATCCCCAATTTCATCTAGACTGTACTTTTCAGGCAATTTTCGTACCACCCGACAAAAATGGAACGAAATTTGTATTTTTAGACCAAATGATGGCTAATGTTCAAAATATGACGCGAAACACAATTATAAATTTAGGAGAAGAATGCTTTTTAATTATTACATTATTTGACAACTCTATTTTATTAAATGTTATTGTTATGTTCGTTTTATAGTTTTACTACATAATGAAGATAATAATAACATATAATAAAATAGAGTTGTCAAATAAAGTACTAATTACATATTAATTTTACAACTCAATTTTGTTATATGTTATTATTATTTTCGTTATTTAGTACAACTACAAAACGAAGATAATAATAACGTATAATAAACCAGATTTGTCAAATAAATATGTAATTATTAATTTATTTGATAATTCTATTTTATTATATGTTATTATTATCTTCATTTTAAATGTTTGACTGCATAACAGATGTAATATCATTTAATAAAATAGGGTTGTCAAATAAAGTAATATACATAGTCTTTTACAACTCAATTTTGTTTATGTATTATTATTTTCGTATTGAGTACAACACAAACGAATATACTAATAACAATATATATAAAATAAGTTGTCATATAAATATGTAATCTATTAATTGTATTTGACAACTCCATTTTATATATGATACTAATAACATTAAATAAATAGTGTTGTCAATATAAATAATAATAATATAAAATAGTGTTGTCAAATAAATATTAAATATTTATATTAACTTCATAAGATGATAATATTAATAAATACAAACGAAGATATAATAAATAGTGTTGTCAAATAAATATTTAAAAATTCATGACCACTCTATTTTGTAATGTATTATTATCTTCGTTTTTAATGGTTTACATATTTCATACACATATAATAATAACATGATAATAAATAGAGTTGTCCTAAATAAAATAATAATTAAATTATTATTTAAAACTCTTTGTTATATGTATTATTATCATCGTTATGAAGTAAAATATAAAGCGAAGATAATAATAATATAATAATAGATTTGTCAAATAAATATGTAACTATTAATTTTTTGATATTATATTTTATCATATGTTTTATTATCTTTGTTTAAATTGACTGCAAAACGAAGATAGTAATAACTATAAAAAAATAGAGTGTGAAATAATATGTAATATTACTTATTTAACAACTCTATGTTAATATATTATATTGTCTTAGATGAAGTACAACATGATAACGAAAATAATAATAATAACATAATATAAAATAGAATTGTCAAATAAAGTAATAAGTACATATTTATTTGATAAATAAAAATTTTTAATATATATTATTATTATCTTCGTTATGTTATAAACAATAAAACGAAGATAATAATAACATATATTAAAATACTGTTTTGGGAAATTTTCGTACCCCTCGACAAAAATGGACCAAAATCTGTATTTTCAGGCTAGACGATGGCTAGTGTTTGAAATCTGACCCTAAATGAGAACATTGTTATGATATTTAGGAGAAGAATGCTATAAGGGTCACCCGGGTCCTCGATTTCATCTGGAACTTTCGGGTGATTTGGTTCGTACACCCCGACAAAATGGATCGAAATCCGTCATTTTCAAACAAGACGATGGCTAATGTTAGATAATATATGCCAGACCCGATAACATTTTTAATTTAAGAAGAAGAATGCTATAAGAAGTCTTCTGGTCCTGCGATATCATCTGGACTTTTCGGAGATTCATACCACCTAAAAAAAAGGACTGAAATATGTATTTCGGACAAGAACGATGGCTAGGTTTGAAAATTTGGTGCAGAACCAAACTATAGTTATAAATTTTGGAGAAGAATGCTATAAGGGTCTCCCGGTCCTCGATTTCATCTGGACTTTTTAGGCAAATTTTCGTACCACCAGACAAATATCGACCGAAAATTCGTATTTGGGACCTAATTCATATATAAAATTTAGAGAACAATGCTACAAGAATCTTCTTCTCATCGATTTTATTGGATTTTTTCGGGCAATTTTTCGTACCCCTCGGCCAAAAATGGACCAAATCTGTATTCGGACCAGACGATACCTAGGGTTTGAATTTTCCATGGAACCCGAACAAGATTTATAAATTTGGAGAAGAATGCTATAAGGGTTCCATGTCCTCCTTCATCTGGACTTTTGGCGATTTTATACCAATAGACAAAATAAACCGCCGAATCAGTATTTCTGAACGCCAGGGAGTAGTATTTTGAATTTGACACGGAACCGAACAAGAATTATAAATTTTAAGAATGCTATAAAGGGTCTCCCAGTCCTCGACTTTGATCTAGACTTTCAAGAGATTTCATACCTACCCGACATAAATGGATCAAAATTAGTATTTCCAGACCAGACGAGGGCTAGCGTTGCGAGAATTTGACACGGAACCCAAAATATAGTTAGAAATATAGAAGAAGAATGCTATTAGAGTCTCTCGGTCGTCTATTTCATCTAGACGTTTCCGACGATTTTCGTACCCCTAGACAAAAAAGGACAAAAATCTGTATTTTTGGACCAGACGATGGCTAGTGCTTGAAGTCAGATGCGGAACCTAGAAACCAGTAATAAATTTTGTTGAAGAATGCTATCAAGGTCTCCCGGTCCTCGAGTTCATCTGGACTTTTCGGGTAATTTTCTTACCACCCGACAAAAAATGGACCAAAATCCGTCTTTTCGAAAAAGATGATTGCTAATGTTTGAAATCTGAGGCGGAACCCGAAACTCTGTTAAAAATTTAGGAGAATAATGTTATAAGGGTCTCCTGGTCCTCGATTTCATCTAGTCTTTCCGGGCGATTTTCGTACCACCCGACAAAAATGGACCGGAATTCCTATTTTCAGACCAGACGATGGCTAGAGTTTGAAATCTAACGCAGAACCCGAATTTATAATTGTGTTTCGGTTCCGCGTCAGATTTCAAGACAAATAATCGTTGTGTAACAATTTATGGATTCGGTCCATTTTAGTCGGGTTGTACGAAAGTCGCCTAAAAAGTCCCAGATGAAGATCTAGGACTTGGAGACCTTATATCATTCTTCTCCAAAATTTTATAACTGTGTTTTGGTTTCCATTAGATTTCAAACATAGCCATGAGTCCTTTTCAAAAATACGCATTTCGGTCCATTTTGTTGGATTGTCTGAAAATCGCCCTAAGTCTAGATAAATCGAGGACCGAGAGACATTATAGCATTCTTCTCCAAAAATTCTGAACTGTGTTTCGAGTTCTAAGCTAGATTTCAATCACTAGCCAAAGTCTGGTGAAATACATATTAGTCATTTTTGTCAGGGGTACGAAATTCGCTTGAAAAGTCAGAATGAACTCGAGGACTGAAACAGTACGGAATACGTTCGGTAGATTTTTGTCGGCTGGTGTGAAACTCGCCCAAAAAGACCGGATGAAATCGAGGACTAGGTTGACCCTTATAGCTTTCTTCTTCTAAATTTTATAACTCAGTATCGGGTTCTGCTTAGATTTGAAACACTAGCAATTATCTTGTTCAAAATCCGGATTTCGGTCCATTTGGTCGGGTGGTACAAAAATTGCCCGAATAAGCCCAGATGAAATCGGAGGACCAAGAGACCCTTATAAACATCTTCTTCTAAATTTATAAATAAGTTTCGGGTTCCGCGTCAGATTTCAACACTAGCAATTTCTTGTTTCGAAAATACAGATTTCGGTCCCTTTTTTGTCGGGTGTACAAAAATTACCTGAGAAAGTCTAGATGAAATCGAGGACCGGGAGACCCTGATAGCATTTTCTCGAAAACTTATTGCTGGTTTTTTAGGCTCCGCGTCAAACTTCAGACACTTGCCATCGTATGGTCCTGACAAATATAGATTTCGGTCCTTTTTGTCAAGGGGTAAGAAAATTCGTCTGAAGTACCTAGGATGAATATCGCGCGACCGTAGAGGTCGCGCATATGTATAGTTCTTCTCGTAAATTTATAAATGTGTTCCGTGTTCCGTGTCGGATTTCAAACACTAGCCATTGTTTTTTTTTCTTTAAAAAATACGAATTTCGGTCCTTTTTAGTCGGGTGGTACGAAAATCACCCGAAAATACCAGATGAAATCGAGGACCGGGACACCCTTATAGCATTGTTCTCCTAAATATATAACCGTGTTTCGGAATGCGGGTCAGATTTCAAACACTAGCCATCGTCTGGTCCGACAATATAGATTTTGGTCCATTTTTGTCGAGGGGAACGAAAATCGCCCGAAAAGTCCAGTGAAATCGACGACCGAGAGACCCTTATAGCATTCTTGTTCTAAATTTATAACTGTATTTCGGGTTCCATGTCAAATTTCAAAAACTAGCCATCGTCTAGTATGAAAATACGGATTTCAATCCATTTTATTCTAGTGGTACGAAAATCGCCTAAAAAGTCCAGATGAAATCTAGGACCGGAAGACCCTTATAAAATTCTTATCCTAAATTTATAAATTGTGATTCAGATTCCATATAATACCACTAGTTTTGATACAAAACCTAATAATATATTCACAACGTCCAGATTTCAAACACTAGCCATCGTCTTGTTTAAAAATACCGGATTTCGGTCCATTTTGTCGAGTATTAGTGAAAATCACGAAAAGTCTAGATGAAATCGAGGATCTGAGATATCCTTATAACATTCTATCTCCTAAATATCTAATAGTGTTTTTGGGTTCTGCATAAGATTCAAAAACATTTAGGTGGGAGATTTAGGAGGTTTAGGAAAAAATTAAGGAGTTTCTGGAGAAGAATGTTAAAAGGGTCTCTCGGTCCACGATTTCATCTAGACATTTTGGGTGATTTTCTTACCACCTCTTTAAAAATGGACAAAATCTGTATTTTAGGACTAGGCGATGGCTAGTGTTTGAAATCTGATTGAACCCGTAATACTGTTAATATATTAGGAAGCATTCTATAAGGGACTCCTAGTACTCGATTTCATCTGGACTATTCAGATCGATTTTCGTACCAAAAATGACTGAAATCCCGTTTTTTCGAACAAGACGATGGATAGTGTTTGAAATCTTACGCAGAACCGGAAACACAGTTAAAAATTTAGGAAAGAATGCTATAAGAGTCTCCTGGTCCTCGATTTTCATCTGGTATTGTTTCGGTGATTTCGTACCACTCGAATAAAATGGAACCAAATTCCGTATTTTTGAACAATAGACAATGGCTAGTGTTTGAAATCCGACATGGAACTCGGAACACATTCATAAATTTAGAGAAGATTCTATGATCCTCGATTTCATCTGGTTTTCAGGCGATTTTCTTACCTCTCGATAAAAATGACCGAAATCTTAAATTCGAACCAAAATTTATGAGAAGAATGCTTTAAGTGTCATTTGGTCCTCGATTTCATCTGGACTTTTTTAGGCGTTTTCGTACGCACCCGACATATATGGACTTGAAATTCGTATTTTGGACGAGACGATGGATAGTGTTTGAAATAATCTGCCCAGAATCCGAAACTCATTTATAATTTAGAGAGAATGCTACAAGAATTTCTGCTCCTTGATTCATCTGGACTTTTCTGGCAATTTTCGTACCCTAAAAAAAATGGACCAAAATCTATATTTCGAACCATACAATAGCAAGTGTTTGAAATGACCAGGAATTCGGTAACACAATTATATTTTGGAGCAGAATGCTCTAAGTGTCTCTTGGTCCTCGATTCATCTGGTCTTTTTGGGAGATTTTTGTACCACTTGGAAACATGGACCGAAATTCGTATTTTCAGACCACGATTGATTGCTAGTGTCTGAATCTGGCTCGAAACTCGAAAATCACAGTACAATTTTGGAGAGATGCTATAAGGGTCTCTCGTCTCAATTTCATCTGGACTTACGAGTGATTTTCGACCCATCGACAAAAATGGACTAAGATCTGTATTTTCGGAGTAGACTTGGCGAGTGTTTGAATATAGCTGCGAAAACTCGAATCGCAGTTATAATTTAGAAGAGAATGCTATAAGGGTTTCCCAGTCATCGATTTCATCTAGACTATGGCTAGTGTTTAAATCTGACGCGGAACCTGAACATAATTATAAATTTTGAGAAGAATGATATAAGGGTTTCCGGTCTAGAATTCAATCTGGACCTTTTCGGTGATTTTCGAACCACCCGACTAAATTTGAACCTAAATTTATTTTCGAACAAAACGATGGTAGTGTTTCAATCCTGGCGCGAAATCCGAAACACAACTATAGGTTTTGGAGAAGATGCTATAACGGGTCTCCCAGTGTTCGATTTCATCTAGGACTTTTCGGGCGATTTTCATACCACCTAACTAAATGGATCCAATTTGTTTTTCGAACAAGACTATGGCTAGTGTATAAAATCTGACTCGGAAACCGAAATACACATTATAAATTTTGAAAGGAAGAATGCTATAAGCGTTTCAGGTCCTCGTTTGATCTAGACTTTGGGCGTTTTCGTACCACCGTCAAAATGACGAAATCGTATTTTCGAACAAGACGATGGATAGTGTTTGAATTCTGTGCAGAACCCGAACACAGTTTAAATTTGGAGAAAAATGAATACAAGGGTCCTTCTAGTCCTCGATTTATCTAGACTTTTCGGTCGATTTTTGTACCACGTGACTAATGGATCGAATTCGTATTTCCGCAAACGTGGTTAGTGGTTGAAAATCTGGCACGGAACCTGAAAACAGTTATAAATTTTGGAGAGAATGATATAAGGGTCTCCCGGTCCTCGATTTCATCTTGACTTTTTAGCAATATTCATACGAGGTGGATTTTCAGGCAATTTCAGCACTCTGACGGGGCGAGTGTTGAAATCTAACGTGCAATCCGAAAACTTATAAATTTGGAGAAGAAGAATATAAGTGTCTCCCGGTCTAGTTCAATCTGGACTTTTCTAGCGATTTCGTACCCCTCGACAAAACAGATTTCAGGTTCCGCGTTCAAATTCCAAACACTAGCCATCGTCTGGTCTGAAAATCCAGATTTTGGTCTATTTTTGTGGAGGGGTACGAAAATTTCCAGAAAGTCCAATGAGATCCAGGACAAGAGACCTTAAATATTCTTCATCTAAATTTATACTGTGTATCCGATTCCGCGTAGGATACAAACCTACAACACTCATCTTGTTGAAAGACAGATTTTCGGTCTTTTAGTCGGGTGGTACGAAAATCTTCCCGAAAGTCCAGATGAAATCGAGGACCTGGGAACCTTAAAGCATTCTTCTCCTAAGATATATAACAGTGTTTGGGATTTCCGTCAGAAATCATACTAGCCATCGTCTGGTCCTACATACATATTTTTGTCTATTTTTGTCGAGGGGTACGAAAATCGCGCGAAAAGTCTAGATCAAATCGAGGACCGAGAGACCCTTATAGCATTCTTCTTCTAAATTTATAATTGTTTTTCGGGTTCCGCGTCAGATCTCAAACACTAACAATCGTCTTGTTCGAAAATACGGATTTCGGTGCATTATAGTCAAGTGGTACGAAAATCGACAGAAAAGTCCAAATGAAATCTAGGACCGAGAGACCCTTATATCATTCTTCTCCAAAATTTATAATTGCTTTTCGCGTTCCGCACCAGATTTAAACACTAACCATCGTTTTGTTTGAAGATACGAATTTTGGTCCGTTTTAGTCAGGTGGTACGAAAATTGCCGGAAAAGTCTAGATGAAATCGAGGACTATGAGACCCTAATAGCATTCTTCTCCAAAATTTATATCTATTTTTCGGGCTCCGTTCCATATTTTAAACAATAGCCATCGTCTGGTCTGAAATTACGAATTTTGGTTCATTTTTGTTGGATGGTTCCACGTCAGATTTCGACCACTAGCCATAGTCTTTTCTCGAAAAAAACGATTTCGGTCCATTTAGTTTGATCGTAAGATATTTCCCGGAAAAGTCCAAATTGAATCAAGGACTGGGAGACCTTTGAACCATTCTTCACCAAAATTTATAACTCTGTTTTGGGTTTCACGCCAAATTTCAAACACTATTTTTGTCGGGTGGCACGAAAATCACCCGAAAAGACGAGATGAAATCGAGGACCAGGGAGACCCTTATAACATGCTTTCTCCTATTTATCACTGGGGTTCGGGTTCTGCCCTCATATTTCAACACTGCAATCACTTGTTCGAATACAATTTCGTTCCATTTTTTGTCGGGTGCTCGAAAAGTCCAATGAAATAGAGGACCGGGAGACCGTGATATCATTCTTCTCCAAAATTTATTAACTTGGTTTTAGGTCCCGTGCAAGATTCAAACACTAGCCATCGCCTTGTTTAAAAATACGGATTTCGGTCCATTTTTGTCGAGTATTATGAAAATCACGAAAAGTCTAGATGAAATCGAGGACTGAGATACCCTTATAACATTCTACTCCTAAATATCTAATAGTGTTTTGGGTTCTGCATTAGATTTCAAAACATTTAGGTGGGGAGTTTTAGGAGGTTTAGAAAAAAATTAAGGAGTTTCTGGAGAAGAATGTTAAAAGGGTCTCTCGGTCCACGATTTCATCTAGACATTTTGGGTGATTTTCTTACCACCCTCTTTAAAAATGGACCAAAATCTGTATTTTAGGACTAGGCGATGGCTAGTGTTTGAAATCTGATGTGGAACCCGTAATACTGTTATATATTTAGGAAAAGCATTCTATAAGGGTCTCCTAGTACTCGATTTCATCTGGACTATTCAGACGATTTTCGTACCAAAAATGAACTGAAATCCGTATTTTCGAACAAGACGATGGATAGTGTTTGAAATCTTACGCAGAACCGGAAACACAGTTAAAAATTTAGGAGAAGAATGCTATAAGAGTCTCCTGTCCTCGATTCATCTGGTATGTTTTTCGGGTGATTTCGTACCACTCGAATAAAATGGACCCAAATTCGTATTTTTTGAACAAAACAATGGCTAGTGGTGAAATCCGACATGGAACTCGGAACACATTCATAAATTTAAGAGAAGTTGCTATGATCCTCGTTTCTCTGGGCTTTCAGGCATTCTTCTTACCTCTCGATAAAAAATGACCGAAATCTACTATTTCGACAATTTATGAGAGAATCTTAAGTGTCATTTGGTCTCGATTTCATCTGGACTTTTTAGGCGTTTTTCGTACCACCCGAGCATATATGGACTGAAATTTCGTATTTTTGGACGAGACATGGATAGTGTTTGAAATCTGACCCAGAATCCGAAACTCAGTTATAAATTTAGGAGAAGAATGCTCAAAGAATCTCTTCTCCTTGATTCTCTGGGACTTTTCTGGCAATTTTCGTACCCCTAAAAAAAAATGGACCAGGAAATCTATATTTTCGAACCATACAATAAGCAAGTGGTGTTGAAATGGACCAGAATTCGGAACACAATTATAAAATTTGGAGCAGAATGCTCTAAGTGTCTCTTGGTCTCGATTCATCTGTCTTTTTGGGAGAATTTTTTGTACCACTTGGAAAAAAATGAACGAAATTCGTATTTCACCAAACGATGCTTAGTGTCTGAAATCTGGCTCGAACTCGAAATACAGTTTAATTTGGAAGGAAGAATGCTATATTAGGGTCTCTCCGGTTCTCCAAATTTCATCTGGACTACGAGTGATTTTTCGACCTCGGACAAAAATGGACTAAGATCTGTATTTCGGATAGACTTGGGCGAGTGTTTGAGATATAGCGCGAAACCTCGAATCGCATTATAAATTTAGAAGAAGATATGCTATAAGGGTTTCCCAGTCATCGATTTCATCTAGACTATGGCTAGTGTTGTTAAAATCTGACGCGGAGAACCTGAAACATAATTATAAAATTTTGAGAAGAATGATATAAGGGTTTCCGGTCCTAGAATTCATCTGGACCTTTCGGGTGATTTTCGAACCACCCGACTAAATTGAACTAAATTTGTATTTTCGAACAAAACGATGGTTAGTGTTTCAAATCTGGCGCGAAATCCGAAACACAACTATAGGTTTTGGAGAAGAATGCTATAAGGGTCTCCCAGTGTTCGATTTCATCTGGACTTTTCGGGCGATTTTCATACCACCTAACTAAAATGGATCAAAATTTGTATTTTCGAACAAGACTATGGCTAGTGTATAAAATCTGACTCGGAACCCGAAATACAATTATAAATTTTGAAGAAGAATGCTATAAGCGTCTTCAGGTCCTCGATTTGATCTAGACTTTTTGGGCGATTTTCGTACCACCCGACAAAAATGGACCGAAATCCGTATTTTCGAACAAGACGATGGATAGTGTTTGAATTCTGATGCAGAACCCGAAACACAGTTTTAAATTTTGGAGAAAAATGATACAAGGGTCTTCTAGTCCTCGATTTAATCTAGACTTTTCGGTCGATTTTTGTACCACCTGACTAAATGGATCGAAATTCGTATTTCCGAACAAAACGATGGTTAGTGGTTGAAATCTGGCACGGAACCTGAAAAACAGTTATAAATTTTGGAGAAGAATGATATAAGGGTCTCCCGGTCCTCGATTTCATCTTGACTTTTTAGGCAATATTCATACGAGGTGATTTTCAGGCAATTTTCAGGCATCTTGACTTGGGCGAGTGTTTGAAATCTAACGTGCAATCCGAAACACAGTTATAAATTTTGGAGAAGAAAGATATAAGTGTCCTCCCGGTCCTAGATTTCATCTGGACTTTTCTAGCGATTTTCGTACCCTCGACAAAAACAGATTTCAGTTCCGCGTTCAAAAATTCAAACACTAGCCATCGTCTGGTCTGAAAATACAGATTTTGGTCTATTTTGTGGAGGGGTTACGAAAATTTCCAGAAAAGTCCAAAGAGATCCAGGACAAGGAGACCCTTAAAATATTCTTCATCTAAATTTGATAACTGTGTAATCCGATTCCCGCGTTCAGGATACAAACACAAACACATCATCTGTGTTTGAAAAGACAGATTTCGGTCCATTTTAGAGTCGCGGTGTACGAAAATCTCTCCCGAAAAGTCCAGATGAAATCGAGACCTGAGAACCTTAAAGCATTCTTCTCCTAAATATATAACAGTGTTTTGGATTTCGCGTCAGAATCAAATACTAGCCATCGTCCTGGTCCTACAATACATATTTTTGTCTATTTGTCGCAGGGGTACGAAAATCGCGCGAAAAGTCTAGATCAAATCGAAGGACCCGAGAGACCCTTATAGCATTCTTCTTCTAAATTTATAATTGTTTTTTCGGTTCCGCGTCAGATCTCAAACACTAACATCGTCTTGGTTCGAAATACGGATTTCGGTGCATTATAGTCAGTGGTACGAAAATCGACAGAAAAGTCCAAATGAAATCTAGGACTGAGAGACCCTTATATCATTCTTCTCCAAAATTTATAATTGCTTTTCCGTTCCCGCACCAGATTTTAACACTAACCATCGTTTGTTTGAAGATACGAATTTTGGTCCGTTTTAGTCAGGTGTACGGAAAAATCTGCCGGGGAAAAGCTAGATGAAATCGAGAGACTATGAGACCCTAATAGCATTCTTCTCCAAAATTTATATCTATTTTTCGGGCTCCGTTCCATATTTTAACACATAGCCATCGTCTGGTTGAAAAATGAGATTTTGGGTTCATTGTGTTGGATGGTTCCATCGTCAGATTTCAAACACTAGCCTAGTCTTTTTCGAAAAACTGATTCGGTCCATTTTAGTTTGATCGTAAGTAATTCCGAAAAGTCCAAATGAAAATCAAGGACTGGGAGACCCTTTGAACCATTCTTCACCCAAAATTTATAACTGTGTTTTGGTTTCACGCCAGATTTCAAACACTATTTTTGTCGGGTGGCCACGAAAATCAACCTCAAAGACGAGATGAAATCGAGGACCAGGAGACCCTATAACATGCTCTCCTAAATTTATCACTGGGTTTCGGGTTCTGCCTCAGATTTCAAACACTAGCAATCATCTTGTTCGAAAATACAAATTTCGTTCCATTTTTGTCGGGTGCTACGAAAAGTACAAATTGAAATAGAGGTGGACCGGGGAGACCGTGATATCATTCTCTCCAAAATTTATTACTTGGTTTTAGGTTCCGCGCAAGATTTCAAACACTTCCATCGTCTGGTTCGAAAGATAGATTTCAGTCCTTTTTGTCGAGGGGCATGACAATCGGCTGAAAAGCCCAGATGAAATCGAGGACCGAGAGACCCCTTAAAGCATTCTTCTCTTAAATTTATGACTGTGTTTCGGTTCAGCGTCGGATTCAAACACTAGCCATTGTTTTGTTCAGAAATACAAATTGGGTCCATTTTAGTCGAGTGGTACAAAAATCAACCCGAGAATACCAGATGAAATCGAGGACCAGGAGACTCTTATAGCATTCTTCTCCTAAATTTATAATTGTGTTTCAGGTTCCGTGTCAGATTTCAAACACTATCCATCGTCTTGTTCGAAAATACGAATTTCGGTCCATTTTTGCCGGGTGGTACGAAAATCACCCGAATAGTCCAGATGAATTCGAGGACCGGGAGACCCTTATAGAATTCTTCTCCTAAATATATAACAGTATTTCGGGTTCCGCATCAGATTTCAAACGTAGATTTTGGTCCACTTTTGTAAAGGGTGGTACGAAAATCGCCCAAAAAATGCAGATGAAATTGAGGACCGAGAGACCATTTTAACATTCTTCTCCTGAAACTCCTCATTATTCTTCTAAACCTCCTAAAACTCCTCATCAGAATGGTTTGAAATCTAATGCGGTAACCGAAACACTATTATATATTTAGGAGAAGAATGTTATAAGGGTATCTCAATCCTCGATTTCGTCTGGACTTTTCATGATTTTCTTACTACCCGACAAAAATGGACCGAAATCCGTATTTTCGAACAAGACGATGGAAAGTGTTTGACATTTGACGCGGAACCAAACACATTTATAAATTTAGGAGAAGAATGCTATAAGAGTCTCCTGGTCCTCAATTTCATCTGGACATTTTTGGCGATTTTCGTACCACCTGACTAAAATGGACCGGTTTTCGTGTTTTAGAACAAAATGATGGCTAGTGTTGGAAATCTGACGCGGAACCCGAAACACAATAACACTACGCCAAAAATGACATTTAACAGCGCCCCTTTTACAGCGCTTGCTAAAC
>PGWS01020037.1:0-12416 GCA_002896235.1 Cicer reticulatum
TCACTTGGTTGATGATCTGCCAAGTGGGATGTGACTTCGTATTTCCACGGTACTGCCTTGGTATTTCCATAAGGAAACGGGATTGGTGTTTGGACAATTATTGCATTTGGCTTGTTATGAGTTGACTTAAGATTCTCTTTTTTGTAAAGAATTTCCAATGGTTTTGGGAAAGATATATTATTTTCCACACACGACCCCATGGTGAACACATGACCATCTACTGCATGTTGGTCTATCCCATCTTCAATGAAATTCACAGAGGCGTTCCCGTGACCTGGCAAAGGATTGCTCCCTATGTTGGGATTGTCCTCCTTGAAGGTAAGCCATTTTGCATTAATCAATTCTTGCACTTTAGATTTTAGGGCTTGACAATCTTCAATGGAATGCCCAACGGCTCCTGCATGATATTCACATTTGGCATTTGGATTATACCATTTTGGAAATGGTGGTTCAAGAGGTTTCATTGGTCTTATGACTACCATTGAATTTTGAAGTAAATGGGGCAACAATTGGCTATACGTGACGGGAATTGGATCAAAACGAGTTATCCTTTTTTCTCGATTGACAGGTGGTCTGTAGTGATTTGAGCTTGGGTATTGATTTTGTGGGGAAAATGCGGTAGGTGGTGGTTGATAAAAAGGTGGTCTTGAAGGGTGATATTGAGGGAATGAAGCTTGTGTGGTTGCGGCCACATATGGATAAGGGGTGTAAGGATTTTGTGGTATCGGGGGCTGGAAAATTGGGGGTCGATAAGAATTGATGGGTGGAAAATAAGAGATTCTGGGGTTTACCATTACAGCGTTAGTGTCTCCTTCTTTCTTTTTTGTGAATGTCGTCTGGGGTCGTTTCACGCTAGTTGTTGCACATACGATCTTGCCACTCCTCATCCCACTTTCTATCCTTTCTCCTATCATGACAAGGTCAGAAAAGTTTGATGACATACTCCCAATCATCTTGTCATAAAAAGGCGACTGGAGAGTATCCATAAACATACCAACCATTTCTCTTTCAGATAATGGGGGTTCTACTTGTGAGGCCATTTCCCTCCACCGTTGTGCGTATTCTTTGAAAGCTTCGTTGTCCTTTTTCAGTGAATTTTGCAATTGCATCCTATCAGGGGCCATGTCAACGTTGTACCTGTATTGCTTCAAAAAGGCATCAGCTAGGTCCTTCCATGAACGAATTTGATTTCGCTCAAGATGCATATACCAACTTAACGATGCCCCACTCAAACTGTCTTGGAAGAAGTGAATGAGAAGTTTATCGTTATGAGCATGAGATGCCATTTTTCTGCAATACATAGTTAGATGATTTTTAGGACATGTGTTGCCCTTGTATTTTTCAAAGTCAGGAACCTTGAATTTGGCAGGGATAGTCACATCAGGAACTAAACACATATCGAAAGCTTCAAGGCCATAAACATTATACCCCTCAATAGCTTTTATTCGCTCTTCCAAGACATGAAATTTTTCCTTTGATTGTGTATCATCCCCAATGTGAGGTTGATGCCAATTTCCATTAGTATCGAAATGGGGTACTTGGGGTGCAATATATGGAATATTTTCTAAGGGTTGAGTGTTTTGGGGGTTTAAGTGGTTTGGGTTGTTTTCCATGGGGTTGACGACTAAGGGTGGAGTATAACCGGGTGGAAGACCGTACATAGGAAATTGTATAGTTGTTGTACGAGGTTGCTGGGTAGTCGGGGTAAAGCCTGGTGGGTGAGAAGGAGTGGTTTGGTGTTCTTCATTTGCAGCCGGAGGATTCTCATCAGTATTCCCCTTCCTTGACAAAGCTTGTATAGCTTCTAAGATTTGATCAACCTTGTCCTTCAATTGGTTGACATCCATTCTCATCACCTCTTGATTTTGCTCAAGTTCTTCCATGATCTTCGAGTTTGCACGAGTCCGATAAGGGTGTCGGGGAAACAGCTTTATTGATTTTTTCTGTATTTTTTTTTAAAATAAAAAATATTATTATGAGTATGCATTAAACATGAATGGAATGAAAATGCAATTATTTTTTTGGATGTTGGGGAATCATAAGTCTTGCACGGATTATTAATGAAAGAAGAATATGAGAATCGATAAACAAAATAGCAAATCCTTCATTGATGAGAAAAAAGTACATTGCATTTAAATTAAAAAGCTACATCGACTATTGTATTTCAATCATCTTTTTCAAGAGGACAACCAATCTTCTCCTCCAATTCTTCTACTAAATGTTTGCAATATTCGACGAACTTGTAGACTTTGATTGGAGTGTTGAGTGGATGCATTACTGCATCAATCTCTCTTAGATGTTTTGGAATTTTTATGATCGCCTGATTAGCTAGCATTGCCAATTTCGAAAAGCAATCTTTCCAATGCTTGCCTTTATCTTCCAATTCTTTATAAATCTCTTGGTTCTTCAATTGCCCAAGCAACACCATGAAACGCTCCTCCCAGTATATGGTTTCATCCTTCAAGTCATTGTAGATCTTTTCCTGATAATCAATGTAATTCTTCAACTCACTAGAAGCTTCCATTTCTGCTTTTAGTGCATCTTGGTGTTTTGAGAGTAATTCTTCGATTTCTTCCTTCTGTTGCCTCTCATTCCTCACTTGATTCTCATATTGATCTACCATTTCTTTCAGTTGTTTCTTTAAATCTTCAAACTCATTTTTTATGTTCTTCTCAGAGCTTGCTGATTTTGTCCACAATTGCTTCCACATATAGGCTTCTTCAATAGCTGCATTCATTTCTTGCCTTCGCACATCTAACTCTTCATTTGCGCCTCTTAAACAATCTTGTATGTCAAGTTTATTTCCTTTTTCAACTTTCAACCTCTTGTTGCTTCTCTCGAATAACTGACTCTTACAAGTGTTTTCTGATCTTAAGTTGTCGTTCTCTTGGGAGACTTTTTCTAACCTCGCTTGTAGCTCTTTTTTCTCCTCTTCAGATTTGAGCAATGATGCTTTGAGCTCTTCTATCTCTTCATTGGCAACAAGAATAGGTTTGGGCATTTCCTGATCATTTGAGGGTGCACTGTGGAAAGGCAACTTAATTTCTTGGACTCTTTTCTTTACCCATTGTTGATAAGGTTCCTTTGTGCTGCAACCTCTACATCCGAGTACCTTTCCTTTCCTAATGATTGATTCCCAAGCTCGACTTATCCTTCTCAACATTGGTGGATCTACTATACCCGTATTGTGCAAAACAAAAGCCTCCAATGACTTATCATCTGGTTTATCCAACATGGGGTAGCCGAGTTGTCTCAGAGCTATCATTGGATTGTAATTAATACATCCTTTCGTTCCCATGAGAGGTACATTTGGAAAATCTCCGCATCGGCATATTACCTCTTCCACCCCTTGTTCTCTATAGTACCATGAAATTTTATCTCCAGTAAAGCTAGCTATACTCTGAGCCCATTCACGATTGCTCTTGACCCTAACATGATACCCTTTCTTGAACATGTGAGACACAAACCAAGTATATAACACTGGAACACAACACAAAATTGTTCCCCCCTTCTTCTCATGTCGCATGTGCAGAGAGTAGTATACATCAGCTAGAATCGCGGGAACTGGGTTTTGTTTATGTTTGTTAAAAGCTAAGAATACATTTATGGCAGCAAAATCTACAAAGTTATCAAGGTTTGGGAATATAACAATACCGTAGATAATGAGGGCCAAAACATCTATAAAAGTACTCCATTCTTTTTTATCAGCTAAATCTTGGCACTTTTGCTCTAGATATTTTCTTGAAAACCCATGAATAGCCCCTTTTTCCTCTTTTGTACTTGCCAACTCTCTTATGTCGATCTTCAACACTTCAGCAATTGTGTCCAACTTCGGTGGTTGCCCAGTATATCGATAAGGATTTCCTCTTTCTAGGGAGTAACCCAGTATTCGCTCAAATTCCTCTAATGTCGGGGCCAACTGAAAGTCTTGGAAAGTGAAACATCTTAAGAGAGGATCGTAATACTGAGCCAATGCTGTGAGGGCCCCTGTTTGCACATTCATTGCCAAGAGATTAAATTTTTCCATTTTGTACGAAACTCTTCACGTTGTTAGAGTTGCATCGACTAGCTGATTTTAAACCTTCAAAAGGTTGCTTAATACTTAAAAGTTAAATTTTCTTTTTTCTGATCCCATTGCGCACTTAAATAACACAGTGACACAGTTTGTAGATTCCCAAAAATCCTGAAAATATGCAAAAGCATTATTATTTCCTTAGAAAGAGAGAAATAAAAAAATTCAGGACATATGAATGAAACTAATAATATTTATAATGTTTGATATATGAGATATTTTTTTGGTTTAATCGATATCTTTCAATGAAAGATCTATTGGCTTATGTAGTGAAGACTCACAAGGGAAGGCTCTATGGTTCTAAACACGGTTCTAGAGCCAATAATCCTATTAGATATGTGTCAACAACATAGGTAACTATTTGAATGACATAACCTCATATAGGATCAAACTCTAGGTGAGATCTTCATGCTAACCAAACAGGATGTACATCCAGAAGGCTACCACTACGCGATCTCGAAACTAAACTTAAGTTTTGTTCAAACCCGGGTATAAGGTTCCACTCATAAGTGTGTGTTTTTAGTAAAAGTGTATGTGCTAAATAAGCATAATTCAATAACTCCATAATATTAACAAAATATATATACATATACTAAATAAATAAATAACATAAAATAAAAAATAATCTACTAGCCTAAAAGAATATTATAATGTCAACTAATACTTATTAAGAAATAAAAACACATAAATAAAATGAAAATGAAAAACAAACAAATATAGAAAAAAGTTAAAAAATTATGCACAATTAATTTTTAGGCTTGACTCTCGAAATATCCCCAGCAGAGTCGCCAGCTGTCGCAGCCTAAAATTTCGAGTTTTCATCGAATTCAATGGAGTCGCCACCAAAATTTATTTTAAAATAGGGAAAATATTGGGAAACCCTTAAAAATGTAAAATGGTCTTTGAAACCAGATTTTGAGTTCGGGAGTCGAATTATGCGTAGGAAGGTATTAGCACCGCTACGACATGCCGTTAAAATACGGTTACCTTTAATTAATGTGCAAATTATATCAACTTAATATATTTATTTTTCTTTATATTAAAATATGAATATAAATGTTTTTTATAATGTGATTTTTGAGATAAAAGTGTGTTAAAAAAGAGTGAAAAAAAAGAAAGTTTTTATAGTGTGCTTTGACAAGAGTGTGATCTTGCTCCTACGTATCTCGGTGCGATGGAGAAATCAAAGCTACGTAGTTCTTGTAAAAATGTGAATGCGTTGATTGCTTGAAATAAATTTGTATTTTGTTCTAACTTAAAAAAAAATAATTTTGACGAACATAAAAAAACTTGTTTGATTTGAATAATTATCTTAAAATATGAATTTTAAGACGATCGAATTGTACAACTCGTGTCTCAAAATCCAAGGAGTTAAAAAGATGTCACATCTAATTTAACTCATTAAGAATATTTTATTTTTTATTTTTAAATTGAATTTCAAAACAAACAAATAGTTTAATTTGTATCTTAACAACTTTCAAAATAATAGTAATAATAGTAATAATAATAATAATTAAATAATTTTTTTTTAACAAGGATAAGTTTTAGAGTTATCAAAATATATAATTATTGTATTATGTAACTCCGAGATAAAGATTTTTAATTAACTTTAAATAATTTTTATGATTTTATTTGTTTATGAATTTTAGTTTATTAAATCATTGTGATTATGAGATTTAGAACCATCAAATTGTCACAATTTGTGTTTCTAATAAACTCAAAGATTAAAAAGATGTCACATCTAATTAACCTTACAATATTCGATTATAGTTTTATCTTTACCCTTTTAAAATAATAATAATAATAATAATTGATGTTTAAAAATTAAATAAATTAAATAATTCTACGAAATAAGCTCAATAATAAACACACCTAAAAATAAAATAAACGGTAAAAAAAAATATAGACTTGTATTGTTATTTATAAATAAATAAAAATAAAACATACCAGATTAATAAAAAAACTATATACAAATTGTGAACTCTTCAAATACTTTAGTGAATCAAATGATGAAAGCATAACTTCATTTATATTAAAATAGCATATTAAATCATTTATAAGTGAAATGAATTATGTTTATTACTAATTAGTCATCTTATTTATATTAAATCAAATTAATTATGTTAATATGGACCACATTTATTAAATTAAATAATTATTATTATTAAGTTAAAGAAATAAAAATAGTAATTTACAGCATTACATACACACATGTTACTGGATATGCTCACTGTGATATTAGAGAAAAAGAAAGTATGGATGGCAGGTTGCTAGTGTCATTCTTATGCGAATACCAACACACTAATAATAGAGTAGGCAGTAGGATAACATAATGCTGAGGCCAGTAGTGATAATATGGGGAAATATCTTCACAAAATAATCAATAAATAAAACCAAAGAAATCATCATAGCCTTTAAAGCCAAACCAGAGAACAATAAAACTAGATTATCAACAAAACACCCAATGTCAAATAAAAACAAAGTTTCCCAACAAATCAGCACTTCTTCCAAATCTTAGTTATTAACATGTGATGTTTATATCTTCCCAAATAAACATAAAGCACAACAAACTTAAAAGAGAGTAATAAAAAATACTTGCCCTTCTAATATCGGCCACAGTGAGAGATGGAGGCTCGGCGGCTGCGACTGAACTGAAAGGTAGTACGACCTCTTATCTAGTCTTATCTTTTAATAGATTTTTGTGGGTTGTGTTGTTAAAATGAGTTTGAGTTTTTGGTTATGGTTATGAGTTGGTTTTGAAGAAGGATTGTGTGTGGACTTTTCCAAAACGTTTCTTTATGCTTCTCTGTTTGGATTTTTACAACATTTTCTCTCTTTTTTCTTGATTTAATTTCAGAAGCAAAGAAAAATTAAATCTTCTATTTTCGAAATCTCACCTCCTCCCTTCAAATGAATTTATCTTCTTTCTTATAGACTAAATAGTGACTGTTGTATCATAAAATAAACAAAGTTCTGAGTTTTATTTATTTGACAGGCAACGATGTCCATAAAATAAAAGAAAGTTATGGTTATCATTGTTTTGCAGCAAGATGTCCATAAAATAAAAGAAAGTTATGCAATTATGGTGATTGAGGTAGGAATGTGAAGATATATTGGAGCATTAACAATGATTTTGTGATTGAGTGTAGGAATGTGAAGATATAATTGGGATTAAAATAAAAATTAAAAATTCTCAAGATTAAATTAAAATAAAGGACGAATGCTGATTATGTTTTTTTGTTTTGTTTTTATTATTGATGAAAATAATTTTTAATTATTGGGACAAAATTGAGGTACTACATATGTTATATGTTCAGAAAAATAATGTGTGGTTAAATGCAAATTTGTAGAAATAAAGGTCCTACCAAACTAGAAGTTAATTTTGGAATGAAATTATAAATGATTAAACATTAAAAAAAAATTATATCTCAAGTTTCTAAGCTGTGAATTCTTTCTTAATGAAAAATAAGGATTGAATTGTATTATTTGCATTGGGAGTTTCACTATTAATTAATTTCATTTTGGAAATTCAGACAGATGGTAGTTGTAGTAGTGGAAGCAAAAAAGACAAAGGATTTGAGTTGGGTGGAAAACCCGTTTTTCCGAATTTGCTAAGAGCCAATGTTTTTACCTTTAGGATGCCTCTGTCTTTTCTACGCCTTTCAAATTGTATTGATTTTTTTTCTTTCCTATTTTGTGACTTCTTTTGTAACATTCTGAGGAATGACGTAACAGTTTTGTTTGTGTGCTTTTGAGACATTTAGCTCTAAATTTCTGCGGTGACGTTGGATTGACATATCCTAGTCTTTGGTTGTTGCTCTTGACAAATATCATGTGTCGAAAATTGCCCCATTTGGAAATTTGTTATCTCAGGTTAGTGTGGGCTAATCTTTTGTATCTATTTGTTGGTTTGGTGTTATCACTCCCTGGTCTCAATGTGTTCTGGGTTCTACTGCATGGTTTATCTTGTAGGATTGATGTTGCGAAGTGAAGAAATTGGTATAGCTGTAGAAGCATGGCCTGTTGGACTCTTTGGGCTAGTATGTATGAACTTTTATGTTTTTACTTGTGCATATTATAGACTAGTTCACTACAACTTTGTTTTGGAAATGCTAGCTGAGATTTGATCAATCTTTCAGCCTAAATTTGATTGATGTGCCTATGTTTAACTCCCATTGTTTAACTGGAATGTTATGTGATGTTTCTTTAAGTTTACGATAACTTATATATACTCCTATGTCTTCAACTTTTTCCCCTTAAAGTAACCAAACACAAGTACTAGGATAAATTTTATTCCCCTGTCAAACCTTATCAGTAATCTTGTGTAAGGAAATAAAGGAATCAGCAGAAATGTTTCCAAGAACGTGGCTCATTACAGAGAGACACTTTCCCTCAACAACAGATACAATACAGCCAACCATTCCAAAAGTACCAGAATATCACCCCACCACTACACGATATATTTATACCCACTAGGGCCGGCCCATAGCCCATGCAGGCTAGGCTACTGCACAGGGCCACAAAATTTTGAGGGTCCTAAAATATTATATTGTCAACATTTACAAATTATTAGATGTTTTGCAATGGTCCAGTGGCAGAATGCAATATTTTTATGCAGGAGGTCCTGGGATTGATTCCTAAAAGTTATACTCACAATATTATGACTAACCTACCCTCCTCATATTACTAACTTCGTCTTCAAGAGATGATCCATAGACCTCACCTTCTTAATTAACTCCCGACTTTTAGCATGTGAGGCTACAAGATTTGGTCCGTCTCTTGCAATCCTTCCATCTCTTGGTGTCATATGACTATTGGGTTCAAGATGTGGATACCTATCTGCACCATTGTGTTTTTTTTATTAAAAGCAAAACTTGTTCTTTTATTATATATTTACACATGTTTCAAAAACATTATAATAAAGTATTTTTAAATGTTTGAAAATGTAACAAGCTCTTTTGTTCTTCATGCAGGTATCTATTTTATTTCTTTCACCATACTTTTCCAGAATAATATTGCAAATTCAGCTCCAACCCCAAGAATTTATTACAGGTTTAGCCATTTATAGAGTACATTTGTCATAGTGTTGTATTTCTTTGAGCTTGTGTACCCTCATTAATAAATTTCTAACCTTAGCTCTTATTAAAATCGAATAAATGCTACTTGAATTATGACTGCCTTGTGGTACCTTGTAGAATAATTGCTCAGATTTAACTTCTTATGTTGAAGAGCTCATATATGTTTTTTAGTATTAAATATTAATTGGAAACCCAAATGAATCTACATGAATGAAAATTTCACCTTTTGTTTGATATATAAAAACCAGTTTCTGCTTGGAGCTGATAATTTAAATATTTAGGTTGTTTATTTCTCCAAAATGGAGCATCTTTAACCATGTGTTTAATGGCTGAACCATATTCTTATTATTAAATCAAATTTCAGCACAAAATACCGTATTATTTAAAATCAAGAACAGTAGTACCTTAGTAGCCCTATGACATACTCTTGGTTATGGAGGCATGGCTATACAAAGTTGTGCATTTGTGCTTCTTATAAGCTTGCAAGTCAAGTTGCAATGCTTACCATTATTCTAGATACTCCTCTAAATTAAGATTTTCTGTAAAGTTCACGAGATATATACGACCTTGAATATTAATGGTTTAACTTTTAAGATCTCGATGTATTCTAAATTAAGTTTGGATGCATTCATGTGCATTTTACGGCCACACTCACTCTAGATATGCCTTGTCCATGTTCTATATCTTGAAAAATCCCACTATGCTGAAACCAAATGCATCACCACATTCTTCCTAAAAGGAAACCCCTATGCGTTATTCTCAAAAAATTCTAAATAATGGAAAAAGTAAATGTGTTCTATGTTGGTGGCTTAATTGAGTACCACACATCTTTAGCTAAGGACCTGAAACCAGGCAAAATGCAGGTGCAGGTTTGACACTTTTAATCTTGCTATATAATTTTACTTCTTGTATGACCATAAAATTGCGACACTTACAACTTAATACTCCTTTACACCGATGCATCCACATTCTGAAGGTGAAAATAACTTCAGAGCCTTTTTAACATATATGTTATATTTCGGATTTAACATCACAAATACAGGTAAGCACTTGCATTTGTAACATTGCACTAGTAGATTCTTTTAATGAATTTATGTCAGAATGTTGCAGAAATTGTGAAATAAGATCTAGTTAAAATATCCTTGATTTCAGGAATTACCATTATAGAGAGAAGGAGGGAATTTAGAGGTCATTCAGAAATAGGTAGTTTTTACTGTTTGAAGATTCTCTATGGTTAGGAGTTTGTTGCTATGGATTGAGTTCTTGAAATTATGGTTTATCTTCTGCGTTTTTTGTTCTTCCACCATCATAGAGCTTCAAGCTCACCATTTCACATCAAATAGTATATAGTTCCTTATTGAATTTATGAGATCTATCATATTTTGAGAGATTTTTTTAGTTTACTTTGTTGAAAATGATAAACAAGATTGCTTGATGGACAACTTTTGGTAATATCAAAGACTCTGTCTCTGTGTATTTTTGGAGAAAAAAAGAGGAGGATGTAAGAATATTCAAAAGCCAAACTCTGCTCCACATTCCTAAACAATATACTTAATTTAATAAAATATGCTTTTGGGATTGTCTCATCAATTGACCAATATATTTGAACTTTGTTTTGTCAAAGGATGGAGGCAAATATGATTTGCTTATGCATAGCAAGGTTTTCTCATCTCATTTGTTGTTTAGCTTCTTTTAAAATACTTTGACACTATGATTTCACAAAAATGATTAAAGAACTCAGCCTTATTTTATTTATCAATCAAGACTTACGGCAATCTCTCTCTCTCTCTCCCATTTTTGGTATCATATATTGCAAATTTACAGTAACTTATTGTCTCTAATTTATGTACTTGTCAATCACAGTTGCTCTCATAGTCACCAATTTTCATTCAATTCAAGATACAAATTTTCTGGCTTTGTACAGGGCTAGCCATATTTTGCTGTATGCCAACTACATTATCAAGTGGTGTTGCACTTTCCCAGGTAACGATTATGTACTCTTCTTCTCTCAATTAGTTTTTGTGTGATTAAACTTTCTATTGCTATAAATTTTATATACCTTGTTTCTAGCACTTGTAATGCAGTTTGTTTTGATCTGAGTTTTGCCACTTTGATTATGCAGCTTGCTGGGGCAAATTCTGCACTGGCTCTTGCAATGACAGTAATATCTAACATGTTAGGAATATTAACTGTGAGTCATGAATAATTGCTTATATATTAATCATCTCAATTTTAGATTTGTTTTACATTGTTTTGCAAAGCTCTTTTGTATAATAATCATATGCTTTGTTTAATTTGTTGGAATTAAATAGAAAGAAAAACTAGAGAATCTATTTTGATAGAAAATATTGGATCCTTCAGAAAAACAAAAGTGTGACTGGTCTAGGATCTTAGGAGTAAGAAGATGAAAGGAATATTCATTTATTTATTTTTTCACAATTTGCAACTCACGCAACACTTAGAAAAACCAACAGCTGCAAATGTACTTGAATTTTATCACAAAATTAAAAAAAAAAAAATAATTGTTAGCAATTAGGCTTCAGCTTCAGGAAGATACTTGTAACTTGATCTTTGTATTTGCAAAACTTTAGCACAATATTTTGTTCTTCAACCTTTGATATGACAAGATGAAATATAAGCTTGAGTATGCTTTGAGTGATTACAAAATACAGGTTTCTTGGTCATTGCCATAGGATTACTGGCAGAAAGACGAGCACAGATGTGTTCGTCTGTTTGCATTTCTATTGTACTTAATTACCTATCCCTTTTTTATTGTGTTTGTAGTTTAATATTGGTTTTCATTTAACTTATCTTTTGCATTTTGTGTATTTTATTGTACTTATTAACAACACCATATCATATAAAAAACATACAAAATCTAAATTATGAATTTTATAAATAAAGTTGAGGGTCACTTTTTGTTATTAATCCTTATTTAAAATGTAGTTTCAGTATCTATGTTACATGAACTTATCTGAATTTCAATTTCATAATATCCATATATCTGAAAGTATTTAAATTTTAGTTTTTTATCCAAGCAAAGAAACGTAAAATAATTTTTGATCCAAGTAACATAAAATAAGAAAGTGTCCATATATCTGAATTTATCTAAACAACATAAAATAATGAAATTGAAAACAAATAATTGAGAATTAGTCCAAAAGAAACTGAGAATGATCAAATCAAACCGTTTCTCGATAAAGCTGTGCTCTTCTTAATAAATTTAAATATTAAAAAATAATGGAGGATCTTATTTAGTTAAAAAA
>PGWS01020040.1:0-12809 GCA_002896235.1 Cicer reticulatum
AATTGATGTAAAATAAATAAATTTAAATAATTCTACGAAATAAGCTTCAATAATAAACACACCTAAAAATAAATAACGGTAAAAAAAAATGCTTGTATTCGTTTATTTATTAATAAATAAAAAATAAAAATACCAGTTAATAAATAAAAAACTTATATACAAATTGTTAACTCTTTCAAATCTTTTAGTGAATCAAAATGATGAAAAGGCCATAACTCAGTTAATATTAAATACATATTAATATAATTTATAAGTGAAAAATTATGTTATTACTAATAGTCATGGATTTTATTAAATCAAATTAAATTATGTTAAATGACAATCATTATTAAATTAAATAATTATATTATTAAGTTAAATGAAATTAAAATTAGTAATTTACAGCATTACATACACAATGTTACTTGATATTGCCTCACGTGATATAGAGAAAAAGAAGATGGATGGCAGGTTGCTAGTGTCATTGTCTTATCGAAATACCAACACACTAATAATAGATTAGCAGTAGGATAAACACAATGCTGAGGCCAGTAGTGATAATATGGAAATATCTTCACATAAATAATAAATAAAAACCAAAGACAATCATATTAGCCTTATAAGCAAACCAGAGAATCAATAAAACTAAGATTTCAAACCAACACCCAATGTCAAATAACAAAGTTTCCAACAAATCAAGCACTTCTTCAAATCTTAGTTATTAACATAGTGATGTTTATATCTTCCAAATAACATAAAGCCACAACAAACTTAAAGAGAGTAAAAAAAATACTTGCCTTTCTCAAATATCGGCCACAGTGAAGATGAGGCTATACGGCGGCGCGACTGAATCTGAAAGTAAGTAACATCCTTCTTATCTATCTTATCTTTTAATAGATTTTGGGGTTGTGTTGTTAAAATGAGTTTTGAGTTTTGGTTATGTTATGAGTTGGTTTGAAGAAGGATGGTGGTGGACTTTTTCCAAAACGTTTCTTATCTTCTCTGTTTTGGGTTTTAATAACAGTAGTTCTCTTTGTTCTTGAGTATTCAGAAATATAGAAATAAATTTTGACTTGCGAAATCTCACCTATTCCCTTCATGAGTGTATCTTCTTCTTATAGACTAACAATAGTGACCTGTTGTATCATAAAATAAACAAAGTCTGACGGAGATATTTATTGACAGCAACATGTCCATAAATAAAAGAAAGTTATGGGTTATCATTGTTTTTAGCAAGATCCATAAATAAAAAAGTTAATAATTATGTGATGAGTGTAGGAATGGTGAGATATAATTGGACATTTAACAAACATTTTGTGATTGAGTGATAGAATGGCACAGATATAATTATTCATAAAATAAAAAATTAAAATTCAAATAAAATTAAAAAATAAAGGACGAATGCCTGATTATGTTTTTGTTTTGTAATTTTATTATTATGAAAATAATTTTTATTATTGGGACAAAATTGAGGTACTACATATGATTTTATGTTAGAAATATGTGTGGTTAAATGCAAATTTGTAGAAATAAAGGTCCTACCAACTAGAAGTTAATTTTGAATGAAATTATAAATGATTAAACATTAAAAAAAATTATTACCTCAGTTTCTAGCTGTAATTCTTCCTTAATGAAAAGATAAGGAGTTGAATTGTATTATTTGCATTTGGAGTTTCACACTTTAATTAATTTCATTTTGGGAAATTTCAGACAGATGTAGTGGTTAGTAGTGGAAGCAAAAGACAAAGGATTGAGTTGGGTGGAACCCGTTCGAATTTGCTAAGAGCAATGTTTACCTTTAGGTGCCTCTCGTCTTTCTACGCTTTCAATTTTGTATTGATTTTTTTTTCTTCCTATTTGTGACTTCATTTCTGTAAGCATTCTGAGGCATGACCGTAACAGTTGTTTTGTGTGCTTTTGAAGCAAATTTTAGGCTCTAATTTCTTCTGCGGTGACGTTGGGATTGACATTCCTAGTCTTGGTTGTGCTTGACAAATATCATGTGTCGAATTGCCCCATTTGGAATTTTTGTTATCTCAGGTTAGTGTTGGAGGCTAATCTTTTGTATCTATTTGTTGGTTTGGTGTTATCACTCCCTGGTCTCAATGTGTTCTGGGTTCTACTGCATGGTTTATCTTGTAGGATGATGTTGCGAAGTGAAGAAATTGGTATAGCTGTAGAAGCATGGCCTGTTGGACTCTTTGGGCTAGTATGTATGAACTTTTATGTTTTTACTTGTGCATATTATAGACTAGTTCACTACAACTTTGTTTTGGAAATGCTAGCTGAGATTTGATCAATCTTTCAGCCTAAATTTGATTGATGTGCCTATGTTTAACTCCCATTGTTTAACTGGAATGTTATGTGATGTTTCTTTAAGTTTACGATAACTTTATATATACTCCTATGTCTTCAACTTTTTCCCCTTAAAGTAACCAAACACAAGTACTAGGATAAATTTTATTCCCCTGTCAAACCTTATCAGTAATCTTGTGTAAGGAAATAAAGGAATCAGCAAAATGTTTCCAAAGACGTGCTCTATTACAGAGAGACACTTTCCCTCAACAACAGATACATACAGCCAACATTCCAGAAGTACACAGAATATTCACCCCACCACTACACGATATATTTATACCCACTAGGCGCGGCCCATAGCCATGCAGGCTAGGCTACTGCACAGGCCACAAATTTTTGAGGGTCCTAAATATTATATTGTCAACATTTAACAAATTATTAGATGTTTGCAATGGTCCAGTGCAGAATGGCAATATTTTTATGCAGGAGGTCTGGGATGATTCTAATTATACTCACAATATTTGACTACCTACCCTCTCATATTACTAACTTCGTCTTCAAGAGATGATCCATAGACCTCACCTTCTTAATTAACTCCCGATTTTAGCATGTGAGGCTAACAAGATTTGGTCGTCTCTTGGCAATCCTTCCATCTCTTGGTGTCATATGACTATTGGGTTCAGATGTGGATACCTGATCTGCACCATTGTGTTTTTTTATAAAAGCAAACTTGTTCTTTTATTATATATTTACACATGTTTCAAAACATTATAATAAAGTATTTTTAACATGTTTGAAAATGTAACAAGCTCTTTGTTTATCATGCAGGTATCTATTTATTTCTTCACCATACTTTTCCAGAATAACTTGCAAATTCAGCTCAACCCAAGAATTTATTCAGGTTTAGCCATTTATAGAGTACATTTGTCATAGTGTTGGTATTTCTTTGAGCTTGTGTACCCTCATTAATAAATTCTAAACTTAGCTCTTATTAAAATCGAATTTAATGCTACTTGAATTATGACTGCTTGTGGGTACCTTGTAGAATTAATTGCTCAGATTTAACTTCTTATGTTGAAGAGCTCATATATGTTTTTTAGTATTAACATATTAATTGGAAACCCAAATGATCTACATGAATGAAAATTTCACCTTTTGTTTGATATATAAAAACCAGTTTCTGGGCTTGAGCTGATAATTTAATATTTAGGTTGTTTATTTCTCCAAAATGGAGCATCTTTAACCATGTGTTTAATGGCTGAACCATATTCTTATTATTAAATCAATTTCAGCACAAAATACCGTATTATTTAAAATCAAGAACAGTAGTACCTTAGTAGCCCTATGACATACTCTTGGTTATGGAGGCATGGCTATACAAAGTTGTGCATTTGTGCTTCTTATAAGCTTGCAAGTCAAGTTGCAATGCTTACCATTATTCTAGATACTCCTCTAAATTAAGATTTTCTGTAAAGTTCACGAGATATATACGACCTTGAATATTAATGGTTTAACTTTTAAGACTCTCGATGTATTCTAAATTAAGTTTGGATGCATTCATGTGCATTTTACGGCCACACTCACTCTAGATATGCCTTGTCCATGTTCTATATCTTGAAAATCCCACTATGCTGAAAACCAAATGCATCACCACATTCTTCCTAAAGGAAACCCCTATGCGTTATTCTCAAAAAATTCTAAATAATGGAAAAAGTAAATGTGTCTATGTTGGTGCTTAATTGAGTACCACACATTCTTTAGCTTAATGGTAAGCCTGAAACCAGGAAAATGCAGGTTGCAGGTTTGACTACTTTTAATCTCTGCTATATATTTTTACTTCTGTAGACCATAAAATTGCCGAGCATCTTACAACTTAATACTCCTTTACCACCATGCTATCTCACATTTTTTGGGAAGGTGGAAAATAACTTCAGAGCCTTTTTAACATATGTTTATATTTCGTGATTTAACATCACAAAATACTAGGTAAGCACTTGCATTTGTTAACATTGCAATAGTAGATTTCTTTTAATGAATTTATGGTCAGAATGTTGCAGAAGAATTGTGAATAAGATCTAGTTAGAATATCCCTTGATTTCAGGGAATTACCATTATAAGAGAGAAGGAGGAATTTAAGAGGTCATTCAGAAAGTAGGTAGTTTACTGTTTGAAGAGTTTCTCTATGGTTAGGAGTTGTTGCTATGGATTAGGAGTTCATTGAATTATGGTTTATCTTCTGCGTTTTTGTTCTCCACCATCATAGAGCTTCAAGCTCACCATTTCACATCAAATAGTATATAGTTCCTTATTGAATTTATGAGATCTATCATATTTTGAGAGATTTTTTTAGTTTACTTTGTTGAAAATGTAAAACAGATGCTTGATGGACAACTTTTGGTAATATCAAAGACTCTGTCTCTGTGTATTTTTGGAGAAAAAAGAGGAGGATGTAAGAATATTCAAAAGCCAACTCTGCTCCACATTCCTAAACAATATACTAATTAATAAAATAGCTTTGGGATTGTCTCATCAATTGACCAATATATTAACTTTGTTTTGCAGAAGGATGGAGGCAAATATGATTGCTTATGCATAGCAAGGTTTCTCATCTCATTGTTGTTTAGCTTCTTTTAAAATACTTTGACACTATGATTCACAAAAATGATTAAAGAACTAGCCTTATTTTATTTATCAATCAAGACTTACGGCAATCTCTCTCTCTCTCTCTCTCCCATTTTTGGTATCATATATTGCAAATTTACAGTAACTTATTGTCTCTAATTTATGTACTTGTAATCACAGTTGCTCTCATAGTCACCAATTTTCATTCAATTCAAGATACCAATTTTCTGGCTTTGTACAGGGCTAGCCATATTTTGCCTGTATGCCAACTACATTATCAAGTGGTGTTGCACTTTTCCAGTAACGATTATGTACTCTTCTTCTCTCAATTAGTTTTGTGTGATTAACTTTTATTGCTATAATTTTATATACTTGTTTCTAGCATTGTAATGCAGTTTGTTTTGATCTGAGTTTTGCCATTCTGATATCAGCTTGCTGGGGCAAATTCTGCACTGGCTCTTGCAATGACAGTAATATCTAACATGTTAGAATATTAACTGTGAGTCATGAAATATTGCTTATTATTAATCATCTCAATTTTAGGATTTGTTTTACATTGTTTTGCAAAGCTCTTTTGTATAATAATCATATGCTGTTTAATTTGTGGAATTAAATAGAAGAAAAACTAGAGAATCTATTTTGATAGAAAATATTGGATCTTCAGAAAAAAACAAAGTGTGACTGGTCTAGGATTTAGGCGTAAGAGATGAAGGAATATTCATTTATTTATTTTTTCACAATTGCCAACTCACGCAACACTTATGAAAACCAACAGTGCAAATGTATATGATTTTATCACAAAATTAAAAAAAAAAAATACAATTGCTTAGCAATTAGGCTTTCAGCTTCAGGAAGATACTTGTAACTTGATTTTTGTATTTGCAAAACTTTAGCACATATTTTGTTCTTCAACCTTTGATATGACAAGATGATATATAGCTTGAGTATGCTTTGAGTGATTACAAAAAACAGGTTTTCTTGGTCATTGCCATAGGATTACTGGCAGAAAGACGAGCACAGATGTGTTCGTCTGTTTGCATTTCTATGTTACTTAATTACCTATCCCTTTTTTATTGTGTTTGTAGTTTAATATTGTGTTTTCATTTAACTTATCTTTTGCATTTGTGTATTTTATTGTACTTATCTAACAACACCATTCATATAAAAAACAATACAAAATCTAAATTATGAATTTTTATAAATAAAGTTGAGGTCACTTTTTGTTTTTAATCCTTATTTAAAATGTAGTTCATATCTTCATTACATGAACTTATCTGAATTTCAATTTCATAATATCCATATATCTGAAGTATTAAATTTTAGTTTTTATCCAAGCAAAGAAAACGTAAAATAATTTTTACCAAGTAACATAAATAGAAAGTGTCCATATACTGAATTATCTAACAACATAAAATATGAAATTGAAAACAAATAATTGAGAATTAGTCCCAAAGAAATGAGAATGATCAAATCAAACCGTTTCTCGATAAGCTGTGCTGTAGTCTTAAGTAAAATTATCTATTAAAAACATTGTGGAGATCTTAACTAGTTACCTAATGTTTCTAATTATTTTGTCGATAAATATAAATAAATATTAAAACATATATTATCACATGAACCTGCAAGATTAAAACAAAATGCATAGAAAGGGAATTGTTTACAACCGCCCATGTTAAGGAATATGGGAAGATGTTGAAGGAAAACCTTTTCTAATAGGATAACACCTATGCCATCTGAAGAAAGTAAAAGACCAAAATACTTTCAATTTAGTTATTACAGCCCTTAAGTTGTTTATATAGGAAAAGAAATTACAATAGTAAAGTGTAATTTAATGACCAGAATAAAATAAACATAATAATATAAGATAAAGAGATAAAATCTAATTTCTCTCGTTCTTCAACACCCCCTCAAGTTGGTGTCTAGATATCTGTCATGTCTAACTTGGCTATAGTGCTCAAAATTAGATCTTGCAAACTTCTTGTCAAGATATCCAGAAGTTTGTGATTAAAAGTCACAAATGGCAGACATATAATTCCAACATCAATTTTTTTTTTTAAGAAATGGCGGTCAATCTCAATATGTAATGGTTCTACCATGTTGTACATGATTGTGAGCTATACTTAATGCTACTTTGTTATCACAGAACAATTTTAAGAGTGAATCAATTTCATTTTCAGTTTGTCCAAGAGTTTACGTATCCAGAAAAAATCACAGATTCCTTGAGCCATAGCTCTGAATTCGACTTCTGCACTGCTTCAAGAAACATACCCTTGTTTCTTACTTCTCCTAGTGACTAAATTTCCCTAAACATAGACACAATATCTAGTAGTGGATTTTCTATCAGTAACTGATCATGCCCAATAAGCATCTGTAAATAGAGCATAGAGACTTCTCTGTAAATAGGAGAATGCATGAATTGGGTTACATACTCATAGAGAAAGCGATGTCAGGTCTAGTGTGGCTAGATAAATAAGTTTGCCAACCAACCTCTGATATCTTCCAATATCAACAGGAACACTACCTTTCTCCCAAAGTTTGCACCCACTCATCCCAGTTTCCTCCAAGAGATCTATTGGTCTACACATACTCATCCCAATTTCCTTCACAAGATCTATGATGTTATTTTCTTTGAGAAACAACATTCCCTTATTTTGAGCGAGCAACTTCCATACGAAGAAAATATTTAAACGCACCTAAATCTTTGATATCAAATTCTTTTGTCAAATTTTTCTTGAATCTTTTCCATCTCCTGTGAGAATAATATCATCAATATATACAATTAGAATTTTAATTTTACCAACATTAGAGAACTTCATGAACATAGTATGGTCTGATTTCCCTGCATATATCCTTGCCTTTTAACTGACTGAGTGAATTTTTCAAACCAAGTCCTTGGGGATTGCTTGAGACCATAAAGGAATTTTTGTAGTTTGCACACATTTGAACCAAACTTATCTTCAAAGCCAGGTGGATTATTTGTGTATACTTCCTCCTCCAAATCACTATTCAGAAAAAACATTTTTTACATCAAGTTGGTTAAGAGACCAATCTAAATTCACCGCCAAGGACAAAAGAACTCTAATAGTGTTTAATTTGGCAACATAAGCAAAAGTCTCTAAGAGCTCTCATCTCCTGCAGGTAATGACACGACTATCCAAGTTTGACTCATCTCAAGAGCTCTCATTTACTCAAGAACAACTTCCTTCCACTTTGGAATTTTTAGAGCCTCCTATACATTTTTGAGAATTCTACAACAGACAAATTAGAAGTAAACCACAAATGAAGAACACAATTTTGAATATGACACATAATTAGACAAATGATGTTTAGTGCATGATCTAACAAGTTTCCTGTTCGCAATAGAAGGTCTATATGAGGATTCTCGACAACAACTCTAAGAACATAAGAAGACTTACCTGAATCAGGATGATGTGTTAGATTATCTATTGGTTTAGAATCTTGGAAGGGGTCGGAGAATGAGTCCCTCATTTCTCTATTTATGGTTTCTTCTTTTAAAGACATTTCCTTCCAAATAGGATCAATGGTAGTAAACATGTTTTGGTGTCTATTTATCTGAGTCATTACATTGTGGCATTTTCAGGTGATCTCGTTATTATCGAGATCAAGATTTGTTCATTATGGGTTTGTTTTGAAATTGTTGTCCCCGAATCTGTCGGAACCCCATTCATAAGTGGATTTGAGTTCCAATATGGATTATTGAGCATTTTCTTTTGGTGCATCAATCTAAGTCTCATAATTTTGCGACAACACTATATCACCTAAAGTAATGATGTTTTCAAAAGTAAAATATGAATCTTCCTTAAAATTTCTTCTCCGAAGATGAATGTCAATAAATAGGGTTGATTTTCAACAAAAGTAACATCTATGGCTATAATATATATATTTTTTTAAATTTTGGTTTAAAGCACCTATACCTCTTATGAGTTGGAGAGTAGCGCGTAAAACCACATTTATTGCTCATGGCTCGAGTTTGAACCAAGTTATTTATGTTCATGAACAAATCAGCAGAGACACTAGTCAAAGGAAAAACATTTCGAAAAACATCAAGAGGAGTATGAAAATCTAAAACTTTAGATGACATACGATTAATTAAAATATGATGCAGTTAAAACAACTTCACCCCACAAATATTTTGAACCTTTTTTGCAATAGTAAACTCTAGCAACCTCAAGAAGATGGCATATTCTTTCTATTTGCATTCCATTTTATTGTGGTGTATTAACACCAGAAACTTTGTGAACAATCCTATTTGCAAAAAAAAAAATCAGACAAAAGTATATTAAAATATTATTTTACCATTGTCACTTCTGAAACTTGAATCTTTTTTTGGTATTGAGTTTGCACCATTTTAAAGAAATTTTTGACAACTTGTCACACTTCCGATTTTTCATTCAATAAAAAAACCCAACAAATTCTAGTATGATCTCATTAAAAGTTTATAAACCATTTTTAATTAATAAATGTGTATCTATTAGACCTCAAACATCTTAGAAATAACTGCCAATTAGTTGCATTATATATGACTTGTTGTAAAAAAAGAACGATAATTGTTATCAAATTTGCAAGTTTTCACAATGAATAAAGACAAATCCTTCTAGAAAACAATTTAACAACAATGTTTCAAATACAAAAAAACTAGATGTCCTAACAGTAAATGCCATAACATAATATCTCATTATTAGAAGAAGCAAAAATAGATTCAACGCAATATCGTTTGAAGTTGTCTTTGAAATCGAATCCATTGTTAAGATAATTAAGTCCTTCACTCACATAGCATTCACCATCATCCTCCCCGTGCTTCAAACCCTAAAATCAATCGAGAATGAAAAAGTTAGCTTGACAATTTATATCATTGTTAATTCAAGTAATGGATAACAGATTACATGATAAATTAGGAACATGTAAGACATCTTTAAGGTTAATAAAGGTGACAAAATAACATAACTTTTCCTTGCAATGGCTGAAAAGAGAGCCATCTACAATTTTAATTTTGCGGGTTACCTGCACAAGTTGACTCCCCAGTCATATGATTAGTAGCACTAGAATCGATAATCCAAGTATGACTTGAGAGTGACACTAAGTAGAGCATATTTGGAAAATTACTCTCTGAGATATAGAGCATGAAGAAGTTTAGACTCGAGAAGTTTGTACAATTGATCTAACTGTTCCTTGGTGAAAGAAGATGGGCTTTGAAGGAGACTGCTTCTCTTAATTAGAGAGTACTAGCTTGGAGGCATGACCTTCGTCCTCCTTTCTCTTCCAATTTGGAGTTTTTCCATGGAGCATCCACATGTATCACGTGTATGCCATGACGTTTGCAATGGTCACACCATGGTTTCTTGCCAATCTTCTCTTCCCCGTCTTCATTCTTAGTGACCAGAGCAGAGCTTTCAACCTCAACAACAAAGGTAGCTTACCCATCATAACATTCTTGTCCACCTCTTTTCTTCTAACTTCTGAGAGCGTTCTCTAAAGTGATGGCTAAGAGAAATCTTCCCCAATATTCTACCTCGGACTTCATCTAGCCGCTTATTAAGTCAACAAGAACATGAATACTCAGTTGTTCTCATGTCTCTTAAGAAACAAAACACAATCCATATTAGACTTCCAATGATCATCATAGCAGAGATCCAATTCTTTCCATAGTGTCATCCAACTCATATAATAGATGTGACATCTTTTTCTCCTTGTTAGGATGCCAGCAATCGTGATTTGAGATCGAAAGTTTGAAAGAATTATGAATATCATAATTATGTTTCTTTGACAGCCTCCCAAACTTCTTTGGCAGTAGGCAATAAAAGGTTTTCTGATTGTTGATTCCATATTTACTAAGCAACCAAGCAATAATAACAGAGTTATCAGATTTCCAAAACCTGTAATTTGGATCAGTTGTGGCAGGCATTTGCACCTCTCCTGTTAGGAAACCATTTGCGGTTTGGGACCATTCGACATAATTTTTTCCATTTAGTTTCTGGATTTCAACCTTGAGGGCATTAGAAGTTCCCTCATGGGCAAAAAGTTGAAAAAACCATATCGTCGTTGTCGCCGCTACCCATGAAGAAAGTAAAAGACAAAATACTTTCATGTTTTATTATTACAGCCCTAAGCTGTTTATTATGGAAGATACAATAGTAAATATGAGGTAATAATATGAATAAATATAATATATAATAAAAGAGAATAAATAATTCTCGATTCTTACACACATCTTGCAAGAAAAATTTGCCAATGTGGCTAATAATTATGTTTTGAGTAATTCTAATCCTGGCTACCAATAGTCTGGCATGCTTGGGCTGAAAAAAAATCAAAAACTGAACCAAATCAGAATTGAATCTGAACTTTATACAATTGAAGAACGAACTGTTTTCCACAACTGATTTGTTTAAAATAGAATTGCACCGAACGTTTCAGTTTCGCAAACAACTGAACGAACCGAATTGTTATTTTCAAAAAACTTGAACCTATATGTGTTTTTAGAATAATTTGAGGTACGTTATGTAAAAATTTGACTTATATAAACAAAAAACTAAGTTAAATCGGTTTGGTTCGGTTCAAAATAATAAAATCAGTTCACCGGTTTATAAAACAGTTTGGTTCGGTTCGGGTTTTTTAAACTGAAAACCAGTTCGGTTCGGGTTTTTTAAACTGAAAACCAGTTCGGTTCAATTTTCAAACGGTTCTAGTCCAGATTTGAACTTTGCCCACCCCTACACTACACCATTGAATATAACAAAATGCATTTTTGAATGGCAAGCTAGAAGAGGAAGTGTATATGCAAATCCCACCGGTCCTCAAATCACCCAACACATGCCTTACTACAAGAGACACGAATGTTTGGATGCAAGACAGCCAACATACTCATAGAAGTAACCAAATGGGTCAAATTGGAAGCGTTAAGTCCTCCAACTTAAAAGGATATGTACCAACGCTTATTGAGAAAATTAAGTATGGCAAGCCGCCATATGTCAAATCCCTCATAAGCACATATGTTAGTAGTGAAAAGAATTTTGCAATACCTTAAAGGTACACTAGGCAAGGGTTTATATTTCAAGAAGAGTCAAAATCGAGATGTCAACTATTCTTCGCTGGGATAACCTCTTAAGGCTCATAGGTCAAGTATTTTTTGTTGAGACAGCCTCTTCACAGTTCACAGTCATTATCACAACTAGCTAGCTTACTATCTCACGTTTATAATGGACGAGTGAAAACATTTTGGTGGATAGATCTAAAAAGCAAAAGGAGCTAATGAATCACCTAGAAACTGATTATAAGTGAAATGAACAATTTAGGTAGTATTTCTTGCAATCTCCATTGTAAACGACAAAAAGTCTAATTTTGTGGTATTAAATATAAGAAAAGTTAATTAGTTTTATCACATTTAATGCTATTATTCCTACAATACCCTTTTATTAATTTAGATTTTATTTTTCCAACAATTATTTTATTCTCATGGAACAAGTTCCTATGAGAGGTAATTTAGATAATATAATAAATTTTTTTTATTACTTTGAACAAATTAAATGAGATCAACTACTTTTCTTAAAATGTGAGTTAATTTTTTGCTTAAATATGAGACTGGAGGGAGTAGTTTTTTGAGATTAGGTAGGGTGCACCGTTGCCTTACTTTTATATTTCCCACTTCTGATGATTTAAATCAAAGATTAGAGCTTTATACAGCTTGGTAAATTGTTAGGACAAGCCTCTGGTATAGTTGGCATCTTTGATATAAAAATGTCCAGGTTTCAAGCTAGACTAATCATTTTTAGTATTTGATAGAGTTATTTATGTGTTCAGTAACCTACCATCCCATAATCGCATTAGGGTATAGTTATTACTTATTTATATATGTACTTATTAGGTTCTTTCATACTATCAGGCAGAACCTATCT
>PGWS01020049.1:0-11203 GCA_002896235.1 Cicer reticulatum
GGTGGCACCTAGGTAAACAGTACTGGTCTGTGATAGGCGGTACGTTTACGATTCCCGCTTTTTCTTTTAGTAAATCGTGTTGACCCGTGATAGGTGACACCTCGGTAAACTGTACTGACCCGTGATAGGTGGTACGTTTATGATTTACGCATTTTAGTAAATCGTGCTGACCCGTGATAGGTGGCACCTCGGTAATTGGTACTTTGGCCTGCGATGGCGGTACAATTATGATTTACGGCCCTTCGAGGAGGGTTTTGGTTTGGAATTCCGAGTCCATGCATTTTGGCATATACGCATTGCATTAGGGTGCTTGGCACGCGAGTCGTGTTTGATTCGAGTCTATGTTTGAGTGTTTTGAATTTTGATTTATCGTGGTAATCGCGTTGAAGGTGCTAAGTGTTATGTGTTAATTATTGTGTGTAAGTATGATGGTTTTCGAATTCCCATTTGCCGTGGTAATCGCGTAGGAATTGCTAAGTGTTAGGTTGTGGACTTGATTAGAAATGACGTTGAGTTAATCTCATAAATTTTTGGAAAAATGATCAGGAAATCGATTCCCAATCGATTGGATGGTAGATAGGGACTTGGCCAAATGGAACAAAATCGAGTTAAGCCTAATATCGATTTGTAATCAGCTTATTGAAAAAATCATTTACGACAGCAAATCGATTGCTCGATCGATTGGGCCTGAAGATCAGGCAAAGACTCATCATATATTCGACCAAATCGATTTGGAAAGTACGATTGGCTTAAAGACCTGGGGACTCAAGTACTCACTCAATCGATTGCCAAATCGATTGATTCAGCCCAGGATTCTGTTTTCATTAAAAACCTTCACCCCACCATCTATTTCCCAATCGACCTTAAGCTCGTGAAAATCCTCAGTCTTGGGTTAGAATGATGAGTGATTACTCATTAACGTTATCCATGTCTTGATTTGTTATGTGTTAATATAGGAGATTGGAGAACCTTCATTTACTTTCATTTTTAATTGGCCAAAAGTATTTGTATGAAACTTTTCGCATATGTGAAGATCCTGTTAAGGTGCATGCTTAGTCGAAAAGTTATTTTGAGCATTTAAAAACTTAATTGCTATGTGTTAACTGTTACTTTTTTGGTTGGTGACCCTTTACAATTATTGTGGAAATCTGGGCTTTGCCCTCAGATGAGAGTCAGGACGGTCCTACCGGTTCGTACCCTACGGACGGGAATGGAGATGGGAACGCGTGACTGCCGTTACGTTAGGAGGATCTCACGGGGCGTGTGGAGATACTCAAGGTGTATAGCTTTTTGGTAGGATGATCAGATTAGGATGATGTATAGGGACTAGGTGTCCTTCTTTTTGGATTGGAGTATTTTTAGTTGGAAAACTGTACTTATACTAATGTTGTCAGTTTGACATCTTATTTGAATGGGTTCCATGTACCATTTGTTGTTGTGTAAATGTTTTGGATTTATAATTGGAGAAACTTTTCCGCTGCTTGTAAATTATAATGACTCAATTATTTATCCAAAGGCATTTCATTATTTATTTCTCTGGTTTTAGTTTATTCTTTTGAAAAAAAAAATATACTCTCGCTTTGAAAACGGCGGTGATTACATCTTGGAATGCGCTTCAAGTGGCCAGATTGTGCACCTCAGGCACACGCGCAACTAGTGACAAACGTTCCTAGAATGCACTTCAAGCAGTGAATGCACGCTGTAAGGCGGTTTGATGTTAGATCAAACAACAAAATCAATCTCCTAACACATTCTTTTGATTCATTGTCAAGACTAACATCAGAACTAATATAATACTAGCATTACTAATTAAAATGGAATACTAATTTGGATTAAAATGAAACTGAAATGCAAAAATACCATGTAATGTACGAATTATGGGGTAACCTCCCAATAACGCTCGTTAGTGTACTGAGCTTGACGTTCAACTGTTCAAAGGTGATCAGATTGATGGACTTCATCGAAAGTTTTGACTCTCCCCTAAGTAGGAGGTTTAAGTCTTTGTCCCATTCAGTTGAAGTTCCGGTTTGAGTGTGTCTCTTTCAACTCCAAATCACCATAATAAAATACCTTGTTGATTTATGAAAAGGCTTGACCATCTTGACTTTAGTTTTCCTGGAAACAACTTCAATCTTAAGTTGAAGAGAAGAACTAGTTATCCTTCCTGGAACTCCTTGAATATAATTTTTTCTGTCATGGCCACTTCTGGTTTTTTTCACTTATATATCTTGGTGTTTTCATATGCATAATTCTTGAACTCCTCTAACTTGTGAAGCTGAAGAACTCTTGATTCGCCTGTCTTGACCAAGTCAAAATTCAAGTATTCGTGACCCAAAATGTCGATGCTCCAGTTCAAGAGGAAAATGACATGCTTTACCATACACTATTGATACGGCGACATACTAATGGGGTTTTGAATGTTTGTTCGATAATCCCATAGTGCATCATCAAGTTTCGTTGACGCATCTTTTCTTGAAGCATTCATTGTCTTTTCAAGGATCGCTTGAGCTTGCTTGTTGGATACTTAACTTGCCTACTAGTTTGTGGGTGATATGGGGTTGCCACCCTATGAATACACATTGTATTTCCTAGAAGGTATTCCATTTTCCGGTTTAGAAAGTGAGTGCCCTCGTCACTAATCAAAGCTGAGGCACGCCAAAACTCGCGAATATGTTTCTTCTTGAGAAATGTGATTATTGTTGTGAATCATTGGTTGGTGTAGCAACTGCTTCAAACCCACTTTGAGACATAATCCACTGCACCAACAAATATAGACTTTTGCATATGAGGATGGGAATGGACCCATGAAGTCATATACCCCACACATCGAACACTTCTACCCCCCGTTTTTGAAAAATGTTATCGGTACGCTGGCATCAATCGCACTTCTTCACATAGTTGAATGCATATATTTAAACAATGCAGGCCAGAATAGTCCCGATTGGAGAACTTTTGCTATATGTTCGATCCCCACTGAAATGACCCCATATCAGGAAGTACGTGGCAGTCCAACAAGACTTTTTCTTCTCCTCCTCAAGCATACGACCTTCACAACAACCCAATCCACCCCTCTTTTGTTAGAAAGGGTTCATCCCATACATAGAATTTGACATCATGGATAAACTTATTTCTTTTGTTGGATGTGAAATCAGATGGAGTTGCCTCAACCTACTTTGAAGTTAGCATAGTCAGAAATCAAGGTGCTTGGTAATTGCGAAGATGTGCTCATCAGCGAACTGGTCTCGTAGTTGGTCTAGTGTTTCATCCTCCTCCACTTCTCACAGTCGAGATAGTGTCGGCTACAGTGTTCTTCTAATCCCGTTCTTATCTCGGATCTCAATGTCGAACTCTTATAGTAATAGAATCCCCTCCCCCATGAGTAGCCTTGGCTTTGATTCACTGCTTGCAAACAAATTACCTCAAGGTGTATGATTAGTTGTAAACAATAACTATCGATCCTAATAAATAAGATCAAATTTATCAAAGCGTAATTACAGCTTTAATAATTTATTTTTTAGTTATGGGCATAATTATTGTTGTTCTTGATTTTAAAACATGACTAGCATAGTAGATTGCATGCAACAACTTATCCTTTTTTTGTCCCAAGACTGCCCCGATAGCATTATCACTAGCATCACACGTGATTTCAAAAGGTAGTGGTGACCAGTTAGGTGTAGTGATAATGAGGGTAGTTATCAATTATTTTTCAAATTGTTAAAAGCATTCAAACAGTCCTCATTGAATTTGAAAGGTGTGTCTTTCACAAGTAGGTTTGTAAGCGGTTTTGCAATTTTTGAAAAGTATTTCATAAATCCCCTATAAAATCCAGCATGGCCTAAAAAGCTTCTAATGCCTTTTCAATTGGTAGGAGGGGGAAGTTTTTCAATAACTTCAACTTTGGCTTTGTCAACCTCGATCCCCTTGTGGGAGATTCGGTGGCCTAACACAATTCTCTCTCTTACCATAAAATGACATTTTTTCCCAATTTAGGACCAAATTAGATTTTTCACACCTTTCTAATACAAGAGATAGATTAATCAAACAATTATCAATGGATGAACCAAAGACAGAAAAGTCCTCCATAAAATACTTCGATATTGTTTCTCAATCATATCAGAGAATATGGACATCATGGCACCTTTTGAAAAGTGGCAGCGAGCATTACCAGGCCAAACGACATTCTCGATGCAAACACCGTCCATAGTAACATGTAAATGCAGTTTATCTATTTGATCCTCGGATGCTACAGGTATCTGAGTGTTATCCCGAGTTAAGCCATCTAGAAAGTAGTAATACTCATGTCGAACTAGCTCGCTCAAGCATCTGGTCAATGAAAATGAAGTGAAGGCAATGATTCCCTTCCGCGTAGGCACTGATTCAATCTTCTATGATCATACAAATCGACACCCTTGTAACCTTCTTGTATGGATTAGCTCGTTCTTTTCGTTGTTGATGACGGTTGTTATCCCCATTTTTTGCTACCACTGAACAGGGCTCACCCAAGAGCTATCTGAGATTGAAGTAAATTGAGACCAGCTTCATGTTAGCATTTACCACTTCTTTCCTAATCAATTATTTCAATGTCAAATTCAATCTTCTTTGGTGTTGTACAACTGGTTTGTGATTGTCCTCCATTAGGATTTTGTGCATGAAAAAAGTTGGACTTATTCTCTTCAAGTCTCCAATGGACCAATCGATGACACCCTTATGCTTTCGTAGAATTCTCAACAACTTTTGTTCTTGTAAATCACTCAAGCTTGAACTAATGATAGTTGGTTCCTTATCTTTATCACACAGGAATACATATTTTAAATGACGAGGCAACTACTTGAGTTCAAGTTGTGATGTCTCTTTCTTTTTCTCTAAGGACTCGTCTTCATCCCCTTTCAACTCCTCCCATCTAGTAACAGGGGGAGTAAGATGGTGATGCTTCTAACATAGCTACATCCTTTTTCACCTTTGGATCTTCACTTTCTTTAACAACATCTTGGGGTAGGCATAAGACTCTTTCTGGTGGCAAATGGGTGTTTGATGCTTATTTCTTTGTTGACTTATCGCATTCTAAGATCTCGAGTTCGATTGGACCCTTCTCTTTCTTTTGTGTTCCATGGCTTTCAGAATATTGAAAGTGATGGATCTTCATTTACCCTAAGTTCAAGGTCGTCCGCACATCAATCATAGTTCACCCTATTGCCTAAGAAAGGTACTCCCAAAATCAAAGGAAATGTCATTGTCCTCCTCCATGGTCTAAGTACCAGAGAAATCCACTAAGAAATGAACTTATCCACCATTGACTAACACATCTTCTACCACTATATACGGGTGTTTCATGGAGTGATCCGTAACTGACATTAGTTGCGTGTCTTTGACTTTTCCGAATGTTCTAGAATTTTTAGTTATGGATAAAGGCATGAGACTTACACTATCCCCAAGTATCACATAGGGTCTTCCAAAAGTTCTAATTTCCATAGCACAAGGGATAAGAGACATGCTTACAGGATCCTCTGAGCTTCGTGGAAGCTTCCTCTATAGCGATAGCACCCCTACACTATTCGGTAAGCTTAAATGTTTCAGCCGCAATTTTTCTTTTTCTATTGACATAATTTCCTTCAAGAATTTGGCGTTATGTCGACAATCTATTCTATAATTTTTTTGCATTAAAGGAATGTTGATTTGCAATTTTTTTAAAAAATCAAGAAAATTTTACCGAATTGTTTTCACTTTCTTCTTTCTTAATCTTTGAGGGAATGGAAGTCGAATTTCTGGTCTTTGCAGTATTTCCTTTTCAAGAGTGATTTGCTTTGTACCATAGGTATCTTCCTCATTTTCAGAGTGATGTGCCTCCTCAACTGATGGTCGGAATGTGGCCATTTCCTCCGAGTGGATTGAAGTTGAAATACCTTCACTCTGTTTGGCTTTAAGTGGTACTTGTTCACTTACCTTGTCACTCCTCGTGGTCACGCATCACACATTACGTGGATTCGGAATTGTGACACTAGGCAAATTTACAGGCGTTCTTGTGTACAATTTGTTGAGCAAGTTGACCGATTTTGGGTATCCAGATTCTTTATTGATGCAAAAGTGATTTTAATCTAGATGGCACTGACTCTTTAATGATACAAAGAACGTGATGCTATGAATTACCTAGTTTCTCTATTAGCACTCTCCCAAGCAGGCTTTTGAGGTGAGACTTGTGTGGTATTTGAGCTCCTTGTTGACCTTGCAATCCACCCTGCGGATCTCTCCAAGAAAATTTTGGATGATTTCTCCAACCAGGGTTGTACGTACTACAGTAGGAATTGTTCTGCTTCCCGTTATTAGTAACAAAAATAATCACCTATTCTAGCTCTTCTAGTTCTCATTGTCATCTGTGCTTCACAAGCTCCATTTTTATGTGCTCCCCCACAAATAGTTTACACACCAGTTGCTTAATAATTTGACAGGGGACCACTTGAGATGTAGTTATTTAGAGATGACATCCCCTTCTTTATCTCAGTGACGATAACCTCTTCATATCTTAAATTTGAGAGCACCTGCCTGGAGCCAACCTATCCATAAACATTCAATTCCAATAAACCAATTATTGGTACACCACCTTTGTCACTAACATCACATTCTTATGCTTCATTTTGAATGTCATGATCTCAAATAATTTTTCGTGGTTCTGATGTGGTCTTGTTAATTCAAAGAACCACTTGTTGTAGCATCAAGCATAATTCTAGTGCTTAGCCACAAACCATAGCTGTGAATATTTTGCATATTGGCCAGTGTCGTCCATAAGCATGATTGGGAACATCCTTGCTAGTAAGCTAAATTGAACCTCATGTAAATGTTACGAAGAAATTCTCTCTTTCTGTTTGTAACTGGAAATCTCTTGCCTCTCTAACGAACAATGTTGGGTTTCGAAGAAGTATTGTTCTAAGAATACTTAATCTTCTAGGTCATCCCACGTGGTAATGCTACTGGCACGAAAGAGTTAGCCACTCCTTTAGATCATCTATCAAATGAACAAATGAAATAATCTCAATTTTTGCCTTTCTTCAGAACAAACCATCCATTTTCACTGTTTCACATAATTCAAAGAAGTTCGTGACAGGTGTCTATTGGCGTCGTTTTGTTGTGTTTACTCGAAAAAATGAATTCTCCTTCACCTCACGAATCGAGCAGGACTCACTTCAAACTTTTTAACTGTAGTCGGTGGTATGGATGGCCCCGAGCACGAATTTGCTATCTCGATTCCCATACTCGCGAGGGTACGTTCAGGTGGTAGTGTGGATCAGCTATTTCCACAAATGTGAAGAAATCCCCAAATTCCTCTTCTTCCACTACTTAAATTGTCTTTCCCTTTGTCTCCTTTCTGGAACCTCTTTTTCGATTTTCTATTTGCAGTATTTCGATTTCTGGATCAAAGAAAGTTACAGCTGAGACTGGCCTCGCATAACAAGTTAGAAAATTGTGAGTAATTGACAGTTAAAGAAAGATAAATAATTAAGTAAAATATTAAAGAGAGTTTTAAACCATAATTTTTTTTCTTTCTAAATTAGAAATAAAATAAAAGCTAAATTTTATTGTTCAGAGCAAAAAATATTTCAATTAATTCATAGTTATCATGGCAATCCCGGGCAACGGCGCCCAAAAACTTGATAGTGTTTCAACAAGTGTACTGAATCATTGCAATGTTATAATAAAACGGTAGTACCGAGTGTCGAACTTAAGGATTGCTGTTTACTATTGAATTATATTTTTAATTACTAAAATTGAACAAAAAGTTCCCAAGTTGATTGAAATAGTATAAAATTAACAACAGTAATAAAAATTGATCCTTTAGTAATACAAAAATGTTAGGGATTAGTTTCACTTCGAATTCAACTTGGGTGTCTAATTTATCCTAGTTATTGAATTCAACCTTGGTACCTATCTTGTTTTAACACACTCAAATACACATGCTTAAATACCAAAAAAAGCACTTTATAATTATAATTAGAAGTCTTAATTAACTTTTTGTTTAATTATCATCAAAATATTTAGATTTGCTGGATTTTGTCTCAAATAGGATGCTTAAATAACTTGATAGCCTCTTTGTATTTTAAGCAAATTCCAACTTATAAAGAATTGAAGTCCACGATATAAATTGTTTAATCCAAATTAAAGAGTAAGAAATGAAGGTTGCATTTATGTGTTATCAAATTTAAATATTAGTTTTAATTAAAGATGTAGACTGAATTAGTAAGAACATTTGGGTCTAAATGTAAAAACTTGAGTTGGGCCAAATTTAGAGAACTTGTAAGGTGTTGCCACTATAAAAGGCAAATCCCTAGCTTATATTTAAGGGAGATTATGAATATATTGTTACTTTTTTAGGTTTTGCTCTCTAGAGTTCTTGAAATAATGCATGTTGAACTTATCAAGGTTGTTAATTCTTATGACATTTTTTTCGGCTTATCAATCCTTAGATTTTGGCGTCTTTCTATTCTTGGTCCATCTTCTAAATTATAATCCTCAATTTCCTTTACATCAAATGCAAATACACAAATTTTACCAATTTGTATGTTCAATAACTTGCGCTCATATGTCGCGTATTACAATTTATTTTTCTATGATTCAACAGCCAAACTAGCGTTGCAGAATGTCTTCTTTCACCTTCTTTCACTGTATTATAATGATTTCAATCCAATAAGTACTTTCAAGTTACTTGAGAACCTTTCTGAAATATATGAAAATGAAATACAAGTACTTGTAAAAAATCATAATTTGTTCCAAAGTTGTTCAAGTTTGATTCAAGGATTGTGTGTTGTTTGATCTGAGTTATGGGTATTTATACTCCATAAACCATCTCTGTCAGATTCGGTGGCCATTGATCCAAGAGGTTTGATGAAAATTTACAATGATCTAGAACTATTTCAGATCTGAAAATTGTATTGCTTCCAGTCTGTATTTCAATACATGATAGTATGTATCTCGATACACCTCTTGATAACGTTCATATTTAATTAAAATTTGCACCTTGGTTTTTCGAATACATCTTTCATGTAGTCGAAAAACAGATTCCGTGATTTTTGCCATAACTTTGCCTTTGTATTCGACCTATATGCAAAGTCGTAGCTTCGGATACAAATTCGAGGTTTAGCTACTGACTTGCTATGTGTATTCAACTGCAGCAGGTCATAGTCGAATACAGATATGAAGCTTTTGCTTCTGACTTAGCACATGTATTCGAATACACTATGTTGTATTCGAATACATCTTTGTATTTTGTCAAAAATATTAGTTTTAAGACTTTGTTAATGTGATTTTGACTTTTGAAAATACTTTATATGCATATGTAAATATGAATGGTTCTCATGTATTTGAGGTATTGGTTGTATCATTTACTTTTACATTAAAACATCTAATATGTTTGGATTTAAGGCTTATCAATGAAGATATTTGAACTTCTTTTTGAGCTTATTGCCTTGATCATAATCGTTGGTCTTTGTCTTCGTCAAAAACATGTATTTTACAAAATAGATAAGTTAAATTATTGATTTTAACTAACCAAGAACGTTATTTTGTTTTTTGTTTTCTTAAGTTTTCATAACCAAGATCAATCTTGAGTTATTTTCTTAAGTTTTAACAGAAAATTTTAAATAGGTGAATTTAAATTCAAACTTCTTTTTCTTGTAAATTGACATTTCGACTTCAGTTTACACCCATAGACTCATTGGCTTGTGGAGAATCCAATAGCTCATTTCTTTTTGAAATGTGGGTTTTTTGAAGTGGTGTTTTATTGGCTCAGGATAAAAGTACTCATAATGTTAGTTTTGAAATTGACTCTTTAGCTCTCCTCTTTATGATCAAGAAATATTATACTCACTTATCCTCCTCAAATAGATTATTTAAATATTGAATTAGTCAAATTGAACCTAATCCCTTAATTATTCTCCAAGACTAACAAATAAATGTGCTCGTTCATTAGCTCAGTTTGGTCATAATGTTTCTCTTTTTATTCAAATGGTGTATCCACTTTTTTTTGTTAGATCACTTTTATATGAAGTTGAAAATTGTCATTTTTAACTTTCATTTTAATTAATATAATTTGTTTTTAATAAAAGAAATAAAGTAAGAATATTTAATAAAAATAAAAATCAAGTAAGAATATTAAAGATATGGTGTTGTCTCATTATCACAAAAAGAATAGACATATTGCCTAAGAAACAAAAATAGACGTATAAATGCCCAAAGTAATAAAATGAGTTTCCACGAAATTTCGTGGAGCCAAAACTTTATGAATAAATGCGTGCCTAAATAGATAGAGTATAGTCGACATTACGCGTTAGAACAATATTATACACACGCATAGGCATATTCTAAACTATAGCAACAATATTATACACACGCATAGGCATAGGCATAGGCATATTCTAAACTCAAGCAAATGGCAATAACAAACTTTTGGATGTGTGTCGACAACGATTTGGTTTAAAGCTTCATTAGTGGCGTTGGTTGTGATTGTTCAGTGGTCTCAAATCCCTTTTCTCTTTATAGTGTGGCTGTGACGTCCTCTGAAATTCTGCAAGCTATTATTAACTTCCGAGAACAGTCATATGAAATAATTGAATTATTTAGAAGAAAAAAATTATAAATTTATATTTAATATGAAATTTTAGAAAATCAAATCATATTATTTCAGTTATTTTAATTATATTTTATATACTTAATACAAATGTAAAAACTAATAAAAACTAAGTAAGATATTTAATGTTAAAAAGATGTTAAATTATAGATTTGCTAAAGCGCTGTTGTTAAACACTATGGTTCTTCTTAGATTGCCGAAGCACTAGCACTAAATCGCGTAGGTTGCCAAAGGATCATTGTTAAACATTGTGAGCCTCCCATGTCAAACTTCACACTGTTAGAATCATCAAAATGGACCAATTCGCATGATCAATATGAAACGTGTTACATATCTTGATTAGATAATTATACTAACTAATTAGTTATTTTACATTAATTAATTGTTTATCTAATTTACTATATAGGTTTACAGTCATTGATGTAATAGATTCTCTCATATTATTAATAGGCTAAATAGCATTCGTCACTTAATTTAATTTCAGTTAACGTTTTAGTCTTTTATCTTCTTTTTTTTCGATTTGGTCATTTATTTTAATTTTAAGTGACAATTTGATCTTTTATGTTTTAAAATGTCAACAATGTTATTCTT
>PGWS01020051.1:0-23753 GCA_002896235.1 Cicer reticulatum
CTGATTTAACATTTAAACAACCATCCTCAAGTTTCCATCCTCTCAGAGAGGATAAAATCTAAAACACGAGAAAATTATTTTTAAACAGCAAAATTCAAACCCCCCTTCTAGTGATATTTAGCTACATCAATTGGCATCAGAGCAAGGTTCTCTAGAAAATCACATCTAACAGTGTAAGAGAAAAAGATCCAAAAAGAAAAATGTCAAAAGCTAAATATATTTCTAAAGGAGGGTCATCCAGCCGACCTCCCTATTTTGATGGCACATATTACTACCACTGGAAAGGTAATATAAGACTATTCTCATATCACAAGACCAACAACATGTGGTCTGTGGTTGAAAAATGGGATCAAGTCATCAGAACCAACAACATAGATGCAACCTCCGATGAGAAACCTCAAGCACAGTGGGCGGCAGATGAAAATGCAAAGGTACTCCTAAACTTTAAAGCTCATTTATTTATAATGTGTGCTTTGAGCAGAGAACAATATGAGATGATGTTGCTTTGTCGAGTCGAAGAATGCAAAATGCTAAGGAGCTCAGGGACAACCTCAGGATCCATCATGAAGGAACAAGTCACGTGAAAGAACCAAGAATTAACATGGGAGTAAGAGATTTCGAACTATTCGAAATGAAGGAAGAGGAAACCATTGATGAAATGTTCTCAAGGTTAACAATCATATTTAACAACTTGAGATTTCTTTGAAAGGTATACTCCGTACAAGAAAGGATAAGAAAAATCCTAAGGAGTTTACCAAAAGAATGGAGGCCAATGGTGACTGCCATTACAGAACCAAGGGACTTGGCCAACATGAAATTGGAAGATTAGTTGATACTCTAAGAAGCTCATGAACCATTATTGTTGGCTGACAAACCAAGCAGAAAAGGAAAATGATTGCTCTAAAAACAAGTCAAATAGAAAGTTCATCCTCTAAGAAACTGAAGATGTCAATGAAAAGGAAAGCTCAAAGTATCCTCTATCAGAGGAAGAGGATGAACTCGCTCTGATTTCCAGAAGAATTTAGAGGATATAAATCGAAGAGGACGTGATAGAAGATCTCCTCAGAAAGAAAAAACTGACAAAAGTCAAATAACTTGTTTTGGATGCAACAAGATGAAACACTACAAAACTGAGTGTCCTCTCAACAAAAGGAACTCAAGAATATTTCCCTACAAAAACAAATCCATGATGATTACTTGGGATGACAGTGACGAGTCATCCTCTGAGCAAGAGAAGGAAGAAGAGGTCAACCTCTGTCTCGTGGCAAAATCAGAAACTAAAAAAGCAAGTATTTTAGAACTATGTCATTCTTGTGAACAGTTAGAAATTGAATTTGAAAATCTTTTAAATGACTCAAACACTTTATCTCATAAATGTGGTTTCCTCAAAAATCAACTTTATGAAATAAAGAAACTCAATGAGGAACTTCAAGCTAAGAATGAAAAATATGAAAAAATCATTCTAGATTTGCAGCTGTCTCATGAGAAACTATCTGAGCAACAAACTTTTTTAAATTAAAAAGAATGTTAGAATTCATACTCCCAAAAGAGGACATAGAAAAAGAAATTTTAAAAGATAGAGGTTGAAGAATAAAAAATGACATTGCAACTTGGTTAAATCTTCTGAAAAATTTTCAAAAGATTAATGGGATCTCAATGCTGGAATCTTTGACCAAGCTGGTATTGGATGTTAAAAGTTCTCAAAAACAAAAATTATATGAAAATCTTTGTCTTACCTGAAAAACAAGATGATAGGCCAAAATGCACTTTTTGCAAAACACTTGAGCATACTTTCAAAAAACTATCATGCTAAGTAGAAAGTTGAACAACATAAAGAAAAGAATGTTCATTCTGTGGTTAAACATCGAAGCACCATGATTTCTATTTGTTATCATAAAAGGAAAATCCTCACAAGAGGAAAAACTAACCCAACAAGGACCCAATGCTATATGGGTACCTATGTTACTTTTAACCTCTAACACAGGTTCATCCTCTGATAAAAAAGAAAAGCCTTGGTACTTGGGATAGTGGCTGCTCAAGGCTATGACAGGGGATAAGCACTGTATTATTTCCTTGGAGATAAAGGGTGGAGATCAGTCACGTTGGTAACGATGATAAAGCTCAAATAAAAGGTACATGTATTATTGGTAGAAAATAATTATGCTAAAATTGAAAATGTTCAGTATGTGGATGGTTTAAAACATAACCGTTGATCTAAGCATTAGTCAATTAGTGATAGCAGATTAGGTGAATTTTTTTTTAAGCCTACTCTATGTGAGGTTTAAACATTCATCCTCGGGTAGTGTTTTTCTTCTCCAGTTTTAGAAAAAAGAATTATATGAACTATATCTGGATGATTTACCTACTAAATCTTGTTTTGTATCCATTGATAAAGAAAATGGATTGACACAAAAGAGTTGGTCATACAAGCTTAAAAAACTATTTCTAATTTATCAAAGTTAGAATTAGTTAAAGGTCTTCCAAAAATTTAATTTTGAGAAAGACAAAGTTTGTGAAGCTTGTGTTAAAGGAAAACCAGTTAAAAGTAGCTTTCACTCAAAAAATATTGTTTCAACAAATCATCCTCTTGAACTTATTCACATTGACCTCTTTGGTGCTATCAAAACTCCAAGTCTTAGTGGAAAAAGATATGGTTTTGTTATTGTTGATGATTTATCTCGTTTTACTTTTTGTTTTTATTTTTAAAACCACAAAGATGAAGCTTTTGAGGCATTCCACCATTTTGCAAAAGATTCAAAATGAAAAAGGTTCAAAATTATCTCGGTGAGAAGTGACCATGGAGGTGAAATTCGAAAATGAATCCTTTAAAAAAATTTGTGAAGAAAATGGTATTTCTCACAATTTTTCTTGTCCAAGAACACCCCAAAGAAATGGTGTTGTTGAAAGGAAAAATAGAACATTACAAGAAATGGCTAGAACTACTTTAAATGAAGCCAACATTGAAAAATACTTTTGGGCCGAATCTAATAACACTGCTTGTTATATTTCAAATTGTGCATCCATTAGAAAATTTTTAAACAAAACTCCATATGAACTATGGAAGGGCCAAAAACCAAATATTTCATATTTTCATATATTTGGATGTAATTGCTACATTCTAAATAATAAAGAAAATTTGGGAAAATTTGACCCAAAATCTCTGATAAAGTATTTTTCTAGGATACTCCACAACGTCTACAGTTATAGAATATATAATCTTAGACTCAAACTGTGGAGGAATTCATGCATGTTGTTTTGATGAATTTGATGACTGTGTTTTAGAAAATATGGATAAATATGAAGAAGATGAACATTCATCCTCTCAAGCACCCATTCCAAATGAGATGATGATTCTTATCCAACCTCTTAGCAACCTCCAAGAGGATGGAAAACTGCTATGCATCATCCTCTTGATCTTATCATTGGAAATACTGCCGATGGTGTTAGAACCAGAAATTCTCAAAAGGAAAATCCTATCAACATGGGCCATGATATCCCAAGTTGAACCCAAAACAATTGATCGAGCAATTGATGACAAATCATGGGTTGAAGCTATAATGGAGGAACTTTCACATTTTGAAAGAAAACAAAGTGTGGAATCTTGTGCCCGTCCTCTGGAAAAATCCATCATTGGAACTAAATAGATATTCATAAACAAATTGAATGAGGATGGAGAAGTCATTAGAAATAAAACAAGATTAGTGGCACAAGGTTACAACCAACAACAAGGAATTGATTATGATGAAACCTTTGCACCCGTAGCAAGACTTGAAGCAATAAGAATCGTTTTAGCTTATGCTACTCATAAAGGTATCAAACTATTCCAAATGAATGTCAAAAGTGCATTTTTGAATGGGTTCTTAAATGAGGAGGTATCTGAGTTTGAAGATGAACAAAAGCCAAATCATGTGTTCAAACTCTCAAAAGCTCTGTATGGATTAAAGCAAGTTCCTCGAGCTTGGTATGAGAGGTTAAGTTCTTTTCTAAAAGAAAATGAATTTGTATGAGGACAGATCGATACTACACTTTTTTAAGAAAACTCTTAAAGAATAGATGTGTTAATTGTACAAATATATGTTGATGACATAATATTTGGGTCCACTAGTGAAATCATGTGTGAAGAATTCTCCAACCTCATGCAAAGTGAGTTTGAGATGAGTTTGATGGAAGAACTTGCAAATCAAACAATTAGAAACTAGCATCTTCATCTCTCAAGAAAATACACCAAAGATTTACTTAAAAATATAATATGAGTTATGCCAAGAGTATGGGAACTCCTATGCATCCATACTCCATACTACTCAAGGGACGATGAAGGAACTCCAATATTTAAAAAGAGTATAGAGGGATGATTGGATCCTGCTGTATTTAACAGCCAGTAGACTGGACATAGTTTTTGCAGTCGGTCTTTGTGCAAGATTTCAATCTTCTCCTAAAGAATCTCATCTTACTGCAGTAAAAAGGATTTTTAGATATCTTGTAGGCACGATCAATCTGGGAATTTGGTACAAGAAATGCTTAAATCTTATTCTCACAGCTTATTGTGATGCTGACTATGCGGGAGACAAAGTTGAAAAGAAGAGCACAAGTTGAGCTTGCCAATTTCTTGGTAAATCTCTAATAAGTTGGTCATGCAAAAAACAATGCACCATTGCTCTATCAACTACAGAGGATGAATATGGATCAGCTGCACAATGCTGCTCACAATTACTATAGATAAAGAATCAACTAGAGGATTACTCTCTAAGGTACATAAAAATTCTCATCCTCTGTGATAATACAAGTGTCATTAATCTTTCTAAAAATCCCATACAACATTCAAGATCTAAGCATATTGAAATTAAACATCATTTTTATAAGAGATCATGTTCAAAAGGGGATATATAATTAAATTTTCGTTGATACTGAAATCAATTGGCTGATATTTTTACCAAAACTCTCCAGGAGGATCAGTTCAAATATATCTTAGAAGAACTCTCCATCATAAATTTTTCAAAAGTTGTTTAATGTTGTTTTTTTTCTATTTATCTCTGTTTTATTTTTATTATTTATTTTTTATTTTATTTTTTAGTCAAAGTATTTCTTAAGGCAATATCAATCTGATCTCTTGAAAAGAGTCTAAGAATCAGGGGATAGGTAAACCAACTGTAAACTCAATGTCTTCTTTGGTGAAAAGTCCCTCTTGTCACGTCAGACAAGGCATGCACATGCCTCAGTTTCCCATTGGTTTGCTTGGTGGCACGCCTCCCATAATTCCCATCTCACATTTAATGCGCATACTGCATTAAATGACATTCATCATGATTCCTGTAACCTACCCTAGTATTATCATTACGCCTCATCAAAACGGCTTCCTTCTTTCTCATTTATTTCTTTTCTTTCTCTCTCTCTCCACGCCTTTAATCGTTTAACTCTTCTATTAGTTTCAAAAAACCTACCTTCTTCTGAAACATTTTTTTTCTCTGTTCTTCTTCTAGTCACAAATGGCACACAATTAAACATATGCTAACGTAAAATCTCTTATCTTAATCCAGAAAAGAATTTTCACAATTATTTCAAGCACTGAGTCTGATGATCAAGGAGTAGATCACTTTGCTGCCTCTCTTCCTCGTGCACCTTCTCTCAACCTCCTACTCCAAAATCCAAAAATCTCTCATCTTCAAACACCATTGCGCTCTCACCGATTAGAAGATCCTCTAGAATTTTGTTTGGGGTTGTCTCTTTAAAGAAAAAGGTTCCTCAGGACAACACTATCCATGTGGCTGACTTGGATGATTCAGAGGAAATCACTTCTGCGACATCCATCCCTAAATCATCATCTAAAAGTTCCACTCCAAACAGGTCTAGAAATCAATCAACTAAAAAGAGTCAACCTCCTTCCAAAAAATCACGTTCATCTTCATCCAAAATAGCTTCTTCTGTTCTCTATATTTATTTTCCAGATTTGGAGACAAATTATATTTCCAAATGGCAAAATAAATTTGTAGTCAATGGAAAGCTCATTGACCTTGATGACTTTAAACAAGGAGGTTTCAATGTTGAAGAAGTTTTTGATCAGCTAGGATGGACTTCTTTCCTTCGATAAAATGAACCCAATACCCACGCCTTGTGAAAGCTTTCTACGTTGCTTTGTAATGGTTCTAAAGGAAGCTCTGGTTTTAGCTTCATACTCAAAGGAGTTCACTTGGAAGTCAATCCCACCACTTTATGTCAAATCCTTGACCTTAAGGATGCAGGGCTTACTACTTTTTTGAAACGTGATATGCAAAAATATAAGATCACTCGATCCTCTGTCATTCAAAATATTTTTATCAAATTCCCCTAACCTCTCGTGGCTTCAACCTTTACCCTCTATGTCGTATCCTTCACAACATCTGTGTTCACTCTATAGTGCCTAGGCTGAAGTTTGAAAAGGTAAATGAGGCTTTGATATTCTGATTATCCATCATCTATTGACTGTAACACCTCTCCATTTAGGAAATATTATTTTTAGTTCATATTGAATGCTGCTGTCTTAGGTCGATCAGCTCCCTACGGATGATCCTGACCAAAGTTTTAAAGTTTTTTAAAGTACCTCTTGATGATGAACAATGTGCTCAGTTTTAACAATTCCTTTTTTATGAAAAATATCAAACAAATGAGAATTGATCTTCCTGAACAAACTCTAACTCTAAGAACCCCAAAAACTCATCATCTGCCTCATAAACAACTTCAAAGAAAAAAGAAGACTTCTTGTTCTCCATCTCCAAATCCACAATCTAACCTATCAAGATACACCTCCTCAAGTTACTGTTTCTCCACCATCTCTTCCTATTGCTCGCACTCCTACTCCCTCATTTGACTTGGCTGACTCCACTCTTCCTCAATCTCCAAAACTTAGTAAAAATCCCTCAACTCATATTGTCGTTCCTTCAGTTGAGGATGCATTTGAAGACAACCCTCTACCACGTACAAAGGATGGTGAAAACCTATTTCTTGATATGAACATATCTTATGACCACCCTTCTTCCAAGAGCCTTCCCGAGAACGTGCCTGCTGAAATATCCTCATTTCCAACTCAAGTAAGTTTGAACTCTTCTCCTCTTTCTCCCAAAAAATGCACCATTTAATTATGGCCAAATTTACAAGAATAGTCCAACCTCTTCCAGAGGTTCCTGGGCATTTAGCTCTTTTGTTCCTCTTGGCTACACAATTGATAATTCTTCAAAAGATAAGGCTGGGAGCTCGCACAACAAAGTGCGAGTGATGAATCAAAGCCCAATAAGAAATCAACGGAAATCGGACAACAAGTAATTGAACTACTAGCGACCATTAGGAAGGATCAAAAGAAATTGGTAGCTAATTTCTCTCATTTCCAAAACACAATTGCTTAGTTTGGCCTTATTCTTGAATAGGTCACCAAACATTTGGTTCCTTATGTTGCTCCTGATGATCATCCTCCTGTGCTATCGCCCAGTCATCCTATGTTCCAAACTCTTCATTATCATCATCATCTGAAGATTCATCTTCCGCCGAATGACTCTGCTTACTACTTTTTGTTGCTGACTTAATTTAGGGGGAGTCAGATTATGTGTGACTTTTTGTCATATGTTGGTTGTATGCTTCTGTTAATTTTTGATATTATGTTGGAACTTCTAAACCTTTTGATATATTATTTAAGTTGCTGGAACTTTTAATCAATTATATCTTAGTATTATTGAAAGTTCTATTTACCTCAATATTGCATAATTTCAAAAATTGATCTTAATTGAATGTTAAGAAGGGAAATGTTTTTCAAAATTAGTACTTGTACGATTGAGGGGGTTAATTATTTTTCTCATACATATTATAAAAATCATAATCTAAAAGAATTTTGTCATCATAAAAATGGGAGATTGTTGAGAACAAATCTCTCTCAAATGGTTTTAATGATAACAAAATTATTTAAAAGATTATGATTATGGTTAATGACTAATCTATGATTTTGAGTGTATTAATATAAAGAAAACAGGTAATAATCATTAAAACAAAATGAGAAAAATCTAATTCAAATCTAGAGGATTGGAATCGAGAGGATGACCTCGGTTAAGAAGGATGAAGCTTCAAATCTGCAAAATACTAATCCTCACTGAAACAAATTTGTATGTTTAAGTCATGAGTGAGAAAGTTTAATTAACCCTGGTATCCAAGAATGAACAAATAAAAGCATTTAATAATCAAAGAGGTCAGATGCCAGATTTAACTAGTACGAGGATGGGTATGTACGTAAAGATGGGCCAGTACGATGTAATAGATTAATCTATAGTCAACATCATTCTCAAAAGTTGAAAACGACCTAAGCCACACTTCAACTTACAGAAAAGGTTGTAGTCCCAAAGGTCAAAAGCAATTAATCTCTTACATGTCTTTGAAGAATGAAAGAGAAAAGGACAACTCATGACCAAGTACCTAGGTAGTTTTGAACCTCCTGCATGAGGATAGACTGCATCTAGTCAAGCGATCAATTCCTGGATGAAAACTTTCGTACATATGAGAGAAAGCATACCTTGATTTTTTTACTATGAAGTCCCCACACGTCATAAAGCATTGCCACTGGAAATGTCATCTTAAAGATATTGTGATGAAGAGCGTGAGTCTCGTATCTCATATATTCAGATCAAGACAACAACTCTTACATAAAAAGATCAAGAATTCTTAAAGCTATCAAGCAGCTAATTTCCATCCTCTCTTTATACTTCTTCTATAATCTTACACCTAGATGCATATTTGATAATATCTTTGAGAAGTGTTATAAGGTAAAAGAGAATACATCTATTTCATATCACTTTGTAATTTCCACGTGTAGTTTGACACATTGTGAATAGTACTTGGAACTTGTTTAGAGACAAGATTGTAAGCTTGGTGAGGCTAAAAATACACAAAGTGTAATCAATCTCTGTGAGAGGTTAATCAGTTGGATCATTAGAAAACACATCAAGTAGTGTGAGGACTGGGATGTAGCCTTCCATTGGGTGAGACCAGTACTAAGAATTTGAATTTGTGTGAGTGTCAACTGATCCTTATTCCGCTCTATCTATTTATATCTCAGACCTTTAACTAAAATAGCAAAGGTTTAAATATTCGCTATCCACGCGGTTCGCATCCGTACTACCCTTATAAGGTATTAGTTTTTCACAACACGTGAAAACAATTATTACCATAAAATCCATATTTCAACTCTCCCCTTCTAGTGATATATTTGCTAAACATCAATACTATTCATGTCCTATGTTGCCAAGACAATGGACAAATGATGATACTCCTATATCGAGTATATTGCAATATATATATCTTAACAACTGATCTACTCTCTAACAGCTACTATACCTCATTGGAGTAAATATAATGTCAAACATGAGATGTTGGGAAATGCATCTTCCACAATAGTAGCAGCCTCGTCAGTCAGTTGTACTGTCCATTAATGAAACAAACAAAACAACTTCCAATTCTAAGAACCTGCATTGTAGAAGAATATAGTATAAATCACAAATGCCTAACAAAATATTGATCTCAGTCAAAGAATCGTATGCATCATTCAAAAGTTGGAGGTCCAGATTGGTGCAACTAGAAATATTAGCACATTATCAAATCAATATCAATTCTAACGCATTGCTTGTCAACCAATCACAAATCCATATGTCACATGAAGATCGACCTTCTCATATGTGGCAGTGTTGTGCGACTCTATCAGAAAGTTTCTAGTAGGTTAATGCTCTTGCTTATTACCAGAAGACACCTCAATGTGGACAAAGAAACCAAAAAAAAAAATCCACTTATGTCCATGCTTCATGTTCACAAGAAGAATGATAGATGAAGCACACACTGATAGCACGTCCCATTCCATCAGAGATATGTGAAAACCAAGAGCGACCACACTACTAATCTCTACCGGCTATGTTATTCAGTTGAAAACAGTAAGAATCACAAATTGATAGTTCATGCGGACCACTTTTTATTGAGTAGAGTTATATCAAATGTCTAATTTATTATTAACCATCTTATTAATTTTATGAAACACCCATAGGAAGAACATTCTTTCTTCCAAATATAGAATTTACATGATACTTGTTGAGTGAGATATTTTCTTATATCCCTGATTATGGATGATACGTACACCTATTTTTCACACTTGCACTAATGTTTCAGTATATATTTTAAAATGGTATTGATGTTATATGAGTTTGAAATTATTTTAAAGTGATGATGATATTTATTAATGTGTTACTGACTAATGGTTGCACTTGTGGATATTTCATTAAACATGATTTAATGCAGAAGGCAATCTCTACAGATATAGCCTTCCTCCAACCACTTCCTCCAATGAGCCAACACCTTCTAACTGGAGTTCAAACCACAGAGACATAATACTTGAAATATGCATATATATGAGAAAATTAGAAATTTCATGTGATTAGCCCCAAAAGTACTTGAAGCAGAACAAAAAGGGAAGTTGCTGGAAATATTGAAGAAAGATAACAAATCTATTTGATGGAGTTTAGTGACATTCATTGATCCTATCTCATATGTTCTATGTGCGAAAAGGCCTCCCACCAAAAACGACTAGACATAGCTCTACGAGAGAGCTTTCTTTCCTTACTTCTTATTATCATACTTGTTATATTTTCTTGAGGACAATGTGTGATTTAAGTGTGTGGATGAGACTTTTAAGCTTTTATTGTTTTGTTAGTATTGTTTCTTTTTAAAAAATAAAAATAAAAGTATGGTCATTTTTGTTATATTTTTTCATTGAATTTCTTTGTTTTGCTTAAGTTGTGATTGATTTCAATATTCTAAGGTGATAATTTTATTTTGCGCATGACGTCATCTGGAGAACCACGCCATTGCATTCTTAGTACTAAGTTGAATTTGAACACTAAATTATGCATTATTTGTGATAGGTCATGACATTTGGTGATACTTTGAGCTCATATAATGATAGAAATACATATTTCAATTCTATTTCTCTCCTTTGTTTGGCTCATCATGTTAGTTAGTTATTCTAGAACATTGACTTGACTTTTGTTCGTACTCTTGTTCACGATGAAATGTATTGAAATGATACTTAGACATTGTTTTTTTTCTTTACTATATTAAACCTACTGAAATAGCCATAGATTATAAGCATACCCTGCAATTATCCCTTTGTTAAAACACCTTGAGCCTACATCTATATCCAATGTTATAATTTAACGAGACATATATAGCTCATTACGAGGCTAAAAGTGAAAAAACACATGAATTGACTCAATCTGTATGAGATAAAAGAAACTGTTATTCATTGAAAAATAATTTTATTATATATATAATACTTAATGTACTTAATGGGTTGTGGAGCAAGGTGCTCAACCATGAATGAGTGTATGTTGAGAAATATATTATATATTGTTGCTTTATTGGGAAATTTGGAGAGTCGTTCAAGTAAAAAATAAAAAAGTTCAATAATTTTATCTCATAGTAAAGAAGTTATGTCCAAGGTGAGAAGGAAAGGGCAGAAATACTGAGATACGAGTTATAGATGTGGTATTATGTTGTTGCTAGTACTATCATAATTTACAATTGTCTTTTTATCATTGTTTATCTTTATCCTCTTGATTTTAAAGTTTGCCCCCTAGAGGAGTATACCACCCTGACCCCATTACCACTCAGAATAAAGTCATTTTGAGTCTTTATGTGCATGCTGTGTGGTTTTAAGTGTGGGTGTTTAGAGGATTGTTAAGCCTATAGTAGTGCTAAATTTCATTTTGATCTTTGTCGTTCTCTCAAAGCTACTATCCAGTTTCTTACAAAAACGATTCTCTATCAAAAACATTCAACTCCTTTTAAAGAGGTTTAGACTAGATTAAGTTGAACCTAAAGAATCTAAGATGTGAGAGATAAAGAAGATAAAAGAGGATAACATTAGAGACACATAATATTTTATATTAGTCACAACCAAATGTTCGTTACATTTAGTCCACCACCTTACAAAAAAGATCTGTTTCAGTACAGTTGAAGACTTAATTCACTATTTCCCACAAATAGCATACAATATTCTTTGACTCTAACCTCTTCAAGTTTTTAGTGTTTTTCTTTTAGCCCTTCAGGTGTTTCCACACATAACCTTCTTCAACTTCCTGGTATCCGCCATTGTGGTTCATGAGGGTCGATGCGTACCTTTCAGAGTTGATCTATAAGGATGAGAGCAGTTTCTTGTCACTATTGGGTTGATTTACATCATTATAGTTTGTGTCTAATTTGGACACAAAATACGTTTTAGGATTCTAACTTTTCATTGATGGGATGTTACATATAAGTCTTATACAAGTACAAATGTTGTGAAACAAAACCTTTGACTAATTACATCAACTCTAATAATTCTCTTTGAGCAGAATAATTCACTCATTATTTTAGTTTAACATGTTCTTGGGCTTTTCATATTTTCCTCTTAACACATAACCTTTTTTATTTTCTCCCACACCCACTCTCTCATGTTCAACTTGTAAAGAGACTGAATGATTTATTCTTAAATACAAGTGTCTATTGAGAATATTAATGTTGGAAATATTCAATCTCCGCATTTAAGGCAAAATCAAACTTTAATAAGTAAACCATATATTTTTGTGAGTGATCGCTTTCTACGTATCTTGGTATTGAGGACATGGGAATAGTGGATACACTATGATCAAATAAAAACCTTAAAGACTTTCAGAAGTTAGCAGATTTTAGAATGTTCATCGATGATGTGCGATTGTTTTGTCTTTTTTTGGAGCAATTGACTTTCATTAGATTTTCACTCTTCAGAGCATTGAATTTTTCAGAGGATACACAATAACTCAAAGTTAGAGATGATCAGACGCTTTATGTGATTATTAGAGGTAGTTACTTTTGTCACGCTTATTAGAGCAAAGCTAGGTACTTGTTTGTCATGCTTGTTAGATGTGGAGGCCATATTCTTCTTTTGTCATGCTTACCAGAGGCAAGACGAAAAGATATCATTGAATCCCTTAGAGGAAAACGAACAATTGCTTTGTTAAATTCATTAGAGCTAATGCGAATCAAGGCATTGCTTGCGCTTCCAAAGGCAACTGAGACACAAAAATGATCGCTCGCATCCTAGAGTCAATCGAGCTTTCTCTTGCATTTTTTTCCATAATGGTAATGTGAGAAGAATGTATATAACAAAGTCCGTGTGTCGACAGCATTTGACTGTAGCAGAGAAGTAAATGTCCTTGGTTTCTTTTGTTCTTCGTCCAATCATCAGAAGTTATATCTTATATTGAGTGAAGCTTTAACACTTGTTTTTGTAGTATTCCTTTTACTATATTATAACTTGATCCATTAGTTGATCTCTAACTTACTTAATATAAGCTACTTTATAATGGATAGCTATTAATATAACTCTTGTTTTTTAACTTAATCTGCACACTTGACAAATACAGTTAGAGGATAATTGTTTTTTATTTATTTGTTTTGGTTAAATCAAAACATCAAACATAATTTTATAGCTAAAACCACATTTGCACTAACAAACATTAACCTAACACACTTGAGAGATTGAGATAATTTAATATCCTGTGAGGATTCTACTCATTATTTGGTCAATTTATTATCTTGTTTACTTTGAATGTAATTGGATGTTTTCCCATGATTGTCATGTTACTTAAAGTTTGAAATGAGCATTTCACTAATCACTTGACATTGTTGATGTTCATTGAAATTGCATAGTTAGTTTTGTTTATTTCTTTTCTAAGTTTTGTTTGATCTTGAACACGAGTTTTACTTAGAGTGCAAAAGGTTAAGTGTGGAGAAATTTGATCAACATATTTTAATGTATTTTTTATAGCATTGAATTTTGTGTTTTTAGATGTGTATAAGAACTAATAATAACTTTTTTTTTACAATGTTTTAATATTTTTGATCAAAATTGAGTTTTAGTGAAATTCTTAGTTAAGTTTTGGATTTTGTTACTTCTTGACCCCTTATTCTTCTGCAAGCCATAATTGAGTTTGTATTGATCCGATTTTGGTGATATTGGTGGCATTAGAAATTTGAGAAGCACAGCTACAACTCTTACATTGAAAGAAAAAAAATCAATTCAGAAGTCTTGTTGGTCAAAAATGAAAGTTACATACTTCGAAAAAGTAACTACAGGATTTCCTGATGTATTTAGTTATTATTTGGCTTATCCTCGTCTTTTGGGCCTTTCTTTTATTCAAAAATCTTTTAGTAATTCAAGGTTATATTATAAAAAAGATTTTGAAGAACTTTGTCATAGAGACCTGACTACCATCATACAGTTTTGCCGTTTTTTGAATTCCATGCCAGCTTAAGTTTCTAAATCAATCCATTAATTAGTGATACTTTGTTAGATTCTTAAGGTTCTATTCTTAATGTAATTTTGTTTTTATGTTTTTATATCTTTTTCAATCAGTTTCTTATCTCTGCATCATCTTTGTGTATGAATTCAATTTATATTATGATGCTTAATCGATCTGATTTCAATTTATACTTTTGATTGAGATTATTCGAAATAAATTGAACGCTTGTTTGTTTTTATATAGTTCGAATAGGAATTGATAGAATCAATAAAACTTACTTATAGGTTTGGTTTAATTCTGTTATGACATTAATTGTATTTTGTTACGTTTGTTTAGTATCATAATTAGGGATGACAATAAAATCTGCACCCGCGCGTACCCACTCGAACCCGCTTGATTTAGGCGTAAAAAACCCGCTTTAATAGGGTGTGGGTGTGGATTTTCTTCGACATTAAAATTCGGGGACAGGGACGGGTTTGGGGGTGGTGATATCCACCCCGCACCCGAATCCGCCCCGCAAGTAATATTATTGCAATTTCTAATTTTATATACGAATACATATTGGAATATTTTTTATATTTTTAAAAATATTAAAAATTATAATTTTTATTGTATATAGAAATATTTTTTATGTTATTATCATTTAATAATTATTATGTTTTATTATAATAAATATAATTTTTAAATTTATAATTTTATATATATGATGGGTGCGGGTGCGGACGGAAAAACCCGAACTCCGTTACAAGCGGGGATAGATGCCTAAATTTTACACCTGCTATGAAATGAAAGCGGGTGCGAATTTTCTGCGATTAGCCGAGTGCGGGTATGGAGGAGGCAAAATCTATCCTGCCCCGCCCCGTTGGCATGCCTAATCATAATTGATCAATCTTATGATACTTGATCTAATAAGAATTCAATTAAAATTAATTGACGCTTGCTTGATTAGTTATAATCAAATAATAATATAAACATAAAACGAATGCTAGCTTATTTATAATCTGTAACGAAGAACTACTAAAAGTTATTGGTTGATTGTTTCAATTAATTAATAATTCTCTACAATAACTCAATCTATTTTTCAAACTAAAAACCCTTTATTTATTTCGTTATATTTCATATCATTGTAAGATGATCAAAAAATTATTTGTCTTATTACTCTATTCTATATTTATTTATTTATTTTGTTTGGTGTGCAACAACCGATCATATACTCATATTTTTCTCTATTGAATCTAGATTTTGAAGCCTAGTGGCAAATTTTGAATTTCACTACTTGATTGAGTTTTCCTACTGCACACATGCGTGTTTTAACCTATAAATACCATTGGAAATGAGTCTTGTAGATATATGCATCATAATTACTATTCGATCTTGTAACCCATATTAAATACTCTAATACTAAGATATTTTGGATCTAGTAGCCAATTATTTACTATTTTATTTTTTTATTCTTTTAATTACAAAATAAATCTTCTAAAGAAATTGGGTAATCGAGTTTAAAATAAAACTGGTTGGCTATTATTGTTTACAAGAAAGTTAGTAAAAAGTCCAAAACTATTTTTTTCCCTTAAAATATAAGAAAACAAATCAACCCTCAAAACAATGTGATTTTCAAATACTAGTCAAAATCACTTTCAGACTTCGTTATTTTTAAAGGAAATGGGTTTCAAAGTTTAGATAATAATAAACTAAAAAAAGTTCAGAATTTTAGTTTAAATTCAATTTGTAATGTTACATTTTCTATATTTTTTAGTTCTATATCATTTTATTTTTTTGTTTTAACTATCTGTATTGTTAGTCAATTTTATTTTTATTTTTATAATGACTCGGTATCTACCGGTAAATATTTATATATTTATTATAATTGAAAAATTAAATTAAATTTTTATTTTAGTGATAGTATATGTATAAATAAGTCATATAAAAAATATTTTTAATTTTTTTACAACTTAACCGAAACGATATTTTATTAATTAAATTAAAACATAAAAACTAAGGAGAAAGTGATTTTGAGTTTATCCAATATTCTTAATTAATGTATATCTCAAATTTGACGGTCTTGCTATACACAATGCTCATAAATTTTAACTTTTCTTAAAACATTAGCACCGTTACATAAATTCACTAGGTGCAAAACGTTACACTTGTTAGGCTAAGCAACTCTACCATGTAACCTTCCACACAATGCCAATAAAATTTCCCCTAAGATCCACCAAATTCTCACTTTTAGAAAATCAATTAACCGACCCACACATACTCATAATCACAATTCACAATTATTTAAATTTTTTTTCTTGCTTCATTCTTTCACCATCATCTTTCAAACAAAAACTATGTCTCAATTTGATCCATACAACCATTTTGGTTTGAGTTACAATCCCGACGGAACTCTCTACCGTGGCTACACCACTCCCAAAATCGACACAAATCCTGATCCTTGTCCCGGAATTTCCACCGTCTCCAAAGATATAACAATCAACGATGAGAAACAATTATGGGTTCGACTTTTTCGTCCAACAAAAATTCCATCAAACGATACTACCGTGGCTCGTTTACCTATATTAATTTATTTTCATAATGGTGGTTGGATACTATTAAGTCCAGCTGATTCTGATGTCCATAAAACAACATCGAATCTTGCTTCTAATGTTCCTAGTATTGTTGTCTCTGTTGCCTATCGTTGGGCACCAGAGACTAGACTTCCCGGACAATATCAGGATGCCCGGGAAACCGTGTTGTGGGTAAAAAAACAAGTGACGGATCCTAATGGAGAAACATGGTTGAGAGACTATGGTGATTTTTCGAGGTGTTATATTTATGGATGTGGTTGTGGTGGGAACATTGCATTCAATGTAGCTATGCAAATTGCAGATATGGATTTGGAACCTCTAAGAATTTGTGGTTTAATTATGAATCAACCTATGTTTTCTGGAGAGAAAAGGACTCCATCAGAAATAAGGTTATTTAAGTTTTATTATTTTTTTATATTAAATCTAATTTGTCGCTTTTTTTTAATTTATTTTATGAAAATCTTATAATCTTTAATTTTTTTTTTGTTTTTTATAAATAAGTTATTTTTTCTTTCTTCATTTAACATCACATTTATTTTTATAAAAGAAATGTGTTATAGTAATTATGGTTTATTAAGAGTAAAAGTTTCATTTAAATTTTAGAAGAAATGGTTTTTAAAGTATTAAAATTTTTAATATATAACAAATTAAGTCTAAATAATTTCTACTATTTTTGAATAAATTTTTATAAAAATAAATTTTATAAATATGAATTAAGATCTCGTTTCATTTCCATCTAACACATTGGTGTCCTAAAACTTAAGTTATTTTTACAAGACTAAATTGTTACATCTCCCTTTGTGTACATTAAGGGATTCACAAACACAACAAAATTTGGTTATCTTTATTTTTAATAATTTTTTCCAACGAGCTTATTTATGAAATTTTATGTGAAACAAAGATAATATTGTGGATTCAAACTTGCATTTCAAAATATTAAATATCTTTTTTTTTATTTGAATTATATTTACAAGAAACTTTAATTTTTATGATTTTAGTGGTCAAAAAAGTGATTTTTATAACAATTAAAAAGTGGTTTCTCATAGTATAAGTCTTCATTTTATTTTAATTTTTTTAGTTTTTATAATTTATTTTATTTGAGTTAATTCTATTTGAGGCACATTAGACATTACATATAAATATATTTTTTCTTAGTGTTGATTTGAATTAGTTTCACCATTCCCGACCACATTGGTTAATTTTATTTTAATTTGAGTTTTGACCCTCTATTTTTCATATTTTTTTAAATTGTTTTTCCTTTTAAAATCTCTTATTTGGTCATTATTTAGAATTTGAACTAAAAAATAGTAAATTACATGTTTCAATTAATCTTGGACTATAATACGAGATTTTGAATCATAAAAAAAATTATGATCTATAAAGAAATTTGTAATTTTATTTAATTTTAATATTTAATTAGTTTTGAATACTTCTTATTTTTTATATTTATTAATTGTTTTTCTATTTTAAATTTTTTAGTTTTGATCAATTTGAAATTTTTGGACTAAATTTGAATAATACACATGTTTTAAAAAATACTTTTGACATATATATGATAATTTTAAAATTTGAACAATTTATTATATTACAAGAAAATCCTCTTAAAAAACTTCATTTTTACTTTTAAATAAATATTCATTTCTATATTTAATTCATGATAAATATATAATTGATTTATCTAAATGATTTTACATTATCATTATATTATATACTGAATTAATTAAAATATATTACATCATTATTTTTACATCACTAAAAATTTAAGAAAAATACCAAAACTAAAAGATTTATAAATACAGATAAATTTTAAAAGTAAATAAAACTAAAAAAAATCAAAACTATAAATAAACTTTAATTTTTTATTCCACAATTAATATTACTTACTTTATTACTATTTTATTTTATTTTGCAAAAGGTTTGCCACAGACCAGACTTTGCCATTACCAGTGTTGGACATGATGTGGGAATTAGCTTTGCCTAAGGAAACAGACCGTGACCATAGGTATTGCAATCCCATGGTGAAAGGTCCACATTTAGATAATGTGAGGAAGTTAGGGAGATGTCTTGTTATTGGCTTTGGTGGTGACATCATGGTTGATCGACAACAACAATTTGTGACAATGTTGGCCAAATGTGGGGTCCAAGTGGAAGCAAAGTTTGATCCTGTGGGGTTCCACAATATTGACATGGTGGACCCTGCTAGAGCTACTGCGGTTATTAATATTGCAAGCGAGTTTATACTTTGAGTTTTTGTCATAGTTAGTTTAGTTAATTATAATTGGAATCAACAAATATATTATGTACACTTTTTAATTTGTATCCTTATAATTTGATATATCAATGCAAGTTTGGTGCAACGTAGGGCTAAGAGCATATATATAAAAGTTTTATAGAGATATCTTAATATTAAACTATTATTTGGATTGAGTTCCATCAATTTAGCTAAAGTAATATATTTAAGGAATTTTAAAAGTGAATTTCATAATACTAAAATATTATTTTTATATATTTGAAAGTGTATATAAAAAATATTGACATGTATAATAATTAAATGAAAATAAAAATAATATTAATTATTATTAAAATAATTCAATATTTAATTTATATTTAATTAATTATAATAATTTTAGTGACTATTGTAATAGTAATTGGTGATGAGAAATATTAGTTGAAGGTGGATGTTGGTGGTGGTGACAATTGTCTTATATAATGGTCGGTGGTGCTAGTAATGGTTGGAGGTGGTAGTGGTGGTCGGAGATGATGGCCGATTGTGACAGTTGATGGTTGTTGGAGATGATAGTTAAATTTTAACTCTAAAACCAAAACAAGAATTATAAGACATGTTTTTTTTTTTTTTATATTTTTTGAATTTTAAGAAAAATATTTTGAAATTAAGTAAAAAATAACTCAAGCCCATTTTCACCGACATATTTTGATTATTTTTTGAATTGATTTAAAAACCAAAAATTAGAAACTCACAACCACCCATAGAATTTAATTATATAATTTTAATTAAAATTTTAATAATTTAATTTAAAAATTATATAATTAATTAGATTCCAAAATTAAATAGTTAAATTAAATAAATTAATATATTTCAAAGTCTTATCAACGATACATCATAAAAAAAAAGTCACTTGAAATATACAACGTGAACTTTTGTAAATAACACAGAGACTAAAATTAGTAAAAGAAAATTTAGAAGGACTAAAATTCGAAGTAATTTTTTGAGGGACTAAAAATGAAAGTCAGTATATTTAGAGGAACTAATAATATATTTAACCATAAAAAAATATGTAAGAAATACTTACCATTGATAAATATATTAAAAAAAAATACAAGACAAATATTTATCACTCACAGATATAAAAAAACCCAAGATAAGTATTTATCATTAACATGTAAAAATACGAGACAATTATTTGTAAAATAATAAAATATAAAATAAATATAGGACACAATTTGTCATTGATAAATATTAAAATAACACACACAATAAATATTTTCCATTGATAAATATTAAAAACCATATGAAATACATATTTGTCACCAATAATTTAAGAAAATACAAGATAAAGATTTTATTTGATTAAAAAACGCATGAGACAAATATGTCGTCCTTGTATTTTGTTTGTTTTTATTAATGTAAATTTTTTCTATCATTTTTATTATTATTTATTTATTAGGATGCAAAATAGGAGTGAGTTGTTAACAAAATAGAATGAAGTTGCTAATTTATTTGCTATAAGTTAAAAAAAGGAAGGAGTTGTTTAAATTTTACAGCTATTATTTTTCTTTAGCACATCTTACTCAACTCGCATTAATTTGATGTATTTTTCTCCATTTAATGAATTTTATTTTAAATTTTATTAATATATTTGATTATTTAAATTATTTTTATTATTAATCAACCAATTAATCATTTGTTAAAAAAAAAATGGCAACACATGACTGCATTCCCATGATACGACCTCATATAGGAAAATAAAAATTCTTCAACTGGTCGCATTCCCTCTTGAGATCTCTAAAAGGTAAAAAAAAGTAATAAGTTTCAATATAAGGTAAAATAGAGAATTTTGATTGAAAAGGTGATATAAGGGAAAAATATCCTCAATAGTTCTCAACGATACGTTTGGAATAATTAGCCAACTAATAATAATTAAAACAAATTAATGTGCTATATATAGGCTCAATAGTACTTTTAGCCTCTCTAATTTTTCAATTGTGCAATTTTGGTTCCATTGATTTACCCCTCATGTCTACCCAATTTTTTATTTTGCAACCCCCACTTATTTTTTCCAATGTTTTTGGTGATGGGGCATGACATGTGGACTTTCTAATAAACTTATTATGCCATGATGAATTTTTTAATTTATTTTAGTTAATTCATTAAAACAAAATTATATTTAGTTAATTAAAAAAACAATATTAGAATCCATAGAATTCAATATGCCACACAAATTTATATTAGATTGAAGTACAACAACAATCAATCTGAATACTTTTAATATTATAATTGAACACCTTTTAATCAAATTTTACAATGTTATTCACTGTCTTCTTCATTTTTTTTCTTCTATTTTCTTCTTTCTTCTTCCTCCTTCTCCTTCTTCTTCCTCCTTCACTCTCTTCCTGCTTATCTTCTCCTTCCCCTTCCTCTCATTCCACTCTTCGTTCCTTACTCCCCAAATTCAAATATTTCGTATTTGAACTAGATTGTTTAGACTCATCGAAAAAATGACTTGCACACTTTTCCATCAACACTATCTTTTTTGGAAAAATTAGAGTCGTCGTCTTTATTTATCATTTACTCTGATTCTCTAGTAAATTATCAGTAAAGAGAGTTGTAACAACCCACTTAATTTAAAATTGATTAAAATAAATATTTTAAAAATTATAACATATTAATTTAGAAATAATGTATTTTATTAAAAATGGGAATAAACAAAAACAATAATAAAAGAATTGTCCAAGGGTCAAAATAGAAAAATCTCATTCATCTTCCTCATTTAAGTCCTTCTTGGGAAAAGCATGGAACAACCATCTCATTATTTTCTTTTCATTTTCGAAAACTGGTAGAACATCCCCAAACTGACTATTCATCATCTTCCTCAAATCTTCCACTTCTCCTTCTTTTTCAAAATCTCCAAAAATATTAGTTCAAGTAGCACCATCAGACTTGCTCTGACCCATTGCATGCAAGGTTTCACCTCTCAACCATCAACAATAAACCCAGTCGAGCTGAGGTAAAGTCAAGAACAACTAGGAAAAACTCAATGAAATTGGAGTAAAAAACGAAGGCTATAGAATTAAGAGTTAAGAGAGTTGATAACTACCCAAATCCAACTCAAATCAAAGAGGAACTTTCTTACAAAAACGGTGAGTTATGTTACATTAACTTCTTTTAGCGTGAGGGTTTTGGAAATTCATTTATTAAAATTATTTACTTCTTTAGTATATAGGTGATTTGAAACTACAACCAAATGATTTTAAAATATCATGCATATTGTTTGTTTGATCATTGCATGATTGTTGTGTTGGAAATTTAGGAACTCTCGGGGTTTCGAGTAAAGAACTGTAGTTTAATATGTGAATCCTGTTACTGAAGGCAAATGTGTGTGCCTTGGATGTTCTTTCACCCTCGCCTTTATAGTTTTGCCTCTAGGTGTCATTCAATAACTTGAGTTTTTGTTTCTGGTTGTTGTTTCAAAAACCTAAGTATTTTTACATTTGATAATTATTTTCTATATTGTTGCCTCTGGTTCCTAACTCATAATTTTGGGTATTCTACCTTTGATGATTAACTTACGTTTTAGGGCATGTTGCCTCTGATTCTATATCTCAACCCTTAGTATTTTTGCCTCTAGTTTCTCCTTATATTTTTGCCTTAGTTAGCTGGATTATGGTTTCTTGTATTTTGTCTTCAATAAATTACTTATGTCTTTGCCTCTAGTGAAATGCTTCTATTTTTCCTTTGATCATAATACTCTTCTACCTTGCCTTTTGATCAAGCTTCCTCTTGATACGTATCCTCTGATTATGCCTTTAGACACATATCCTCTAATTCTGCCTCTGGACATGTATCCTCTAACTCTGTCTTTTTTCATATATTCTGACTCTGATTATGTTGCCTCTGACCTATATGTTTGTGGTTATGCTGCCTCTAATCATGTTGCCTCTGATTTGTTACTCCAAAATGCACCGCCTCTGGTCAGGAGTTTTGCCTCTTGCTAAGTTTCCCTCTAATTCCAGCTCTGATAAGGGACTTAGGATTTAATTTCCACTTGATTTTCAATATATTGTTAAGTTATTATAAGTATTATGGAGTAATGGTGCATTGCAAACATAATATTATCAAGGAATTACATACATAACATCTTAAGTGCATTACATTCTCATTAATCCAATAATGCATGACCTTATTTATGGTGGGACATTCATGTTTGTTCCAAGCATGGAACAACATGTAGATGAGAACAATCAGGACATTGACTGAGATTTAGCTAAACCACCTTTACCAATCAAGATTTAATTTTCTTGGTGACTCAAATCAAGATATTGAGTGACTTTTCTTTGTTTCAAGGAAAAGATTTGAGGTTATGCATAGTTTTCAGAATCAAAATGAAAGAATGATTTCATAAAGCTTTTATGAAAAATTGATGTGAAGAGCCTCATCATGAGATGCATCAAAATTTTATGTTTTTATGCATATTTATGAAAGAAAAAAAAAATTAAATTACCCCTCCATTTATTTTATGAGCTCACTGAGATATTTTTATCTCACCAATTTTATCTTTTTAATATACATTAGGAGCTGAAGGTGACTGATGTCCAATACTAAAGAATGATATGCAAACTCTATTTT